>PVKN010017600.1:0-17243 GCA_004027915.1 Capromys pilorides
CACACACACACACACAGTAACTGACAAAAGTCTTTATTCACTTTGTATTGTTCTATTCTAAACACAAAACTATTGAAATTTTATTATCTCATTTGTGTCAAGGACCATTGTCCTGGAGCTCTTTGCAGGAACCAACTACATGTGAGATGTGGGGAGCAGGGAACCCAAATGGACTCTTTTCTCTATAGTCCTGATTCTTCTGAGCAAACTAGTAATTGATACATTGAAGGACAGAAAGGCAAGAGGGGACAATTTTGTTACCATTTTTATTAAAAAATATTTGGGTAAAAAATACTAAAACCTGATGGATGGATGAATGAATATATAAAATGTGTGACAAGATTATTTAGCCTTGAAAAGGAGGGAAATTTCAAAAGCTGCAACAATATGGATCAATTTTGAGGGTATCATACTGTCAAATAATTCAGTTGCGAAAGAAAAAAGTCTGTATTATTACATTCACGTAAGGATCCTCGAGTGGCCAAGTGTATAAAGGCAAAATGCAGAATGCTTATTAGTAGGCACTTGGGGAAAGGGAAAGTAAGTTAATAAGTACAGAGTTTCAGTTTAAGAAGATGAAACTGAAGATGGATTACACAAAAATGTAAATATACCTGACAGTACTGGACTTAAAAAGATTAAGATGGCAAA
Organism: Capromys pilorides; assembly: GCA_004027915.1. Classification (NCBI taxonomy): domain Eukaryota; kingdom Metazoa; phylum Chordata; class Mammalia; order Rodentia; family Capromyidae; genus Capromys; species Capromys pilorides. The sequence continues at coordinate 652 of PVKN010017600.1, forward strand.
CTAATTTATGTATGTTTTTACCACAATAACATGTTAAGAGACACGATAGTTCAGAAATGTTTTTGCTTCTCAAATTTTAGTTGGTTTCTTAGAGAATTTGAGATTTTTTTCTGTTTTTGGTTTGGCTTTGGTTGTTGTGTTTTGTAGGACATGTTAGACAAGCATTCTTCCACTTTTCCAAATCCTCAGCCCTGGATAGTTTTTAAAACTTTCAAGTGAGCTGATTCCATTAACTCTTTCTTTTGCCAAAGCTTTTGCTATTCACTAAGGGTTTATTTTGAAGTAGTGGTGAAGGTGGTTGCTTTTGTTTTTCTTAGCCATAAACCTGTACAATTTTAGGGTAAGGAAGAAAACACTTATTGAACACCCACTTTCTCTCAGGTACAGTGCTTGGCCTTTTCACAAATGTTGCTTCATTTAATATTTACAGTAGCACTTAACTTAGTTTATAAATAAGTAAAACTGAGGGTCAAGAGAAGTTCAAGTATTTGCCTACATCATGCAGGTGTTGCTGATGGTAAGAATGAACAGAGAATTTGATATTTACTGAGTACTGATTGTGCCCGAAGTTACTGAAAAGCTTCTCATTTTGCTTTTTTAAGTAAGCAAGGACACGCTGGACAAAGGCTGATCTTCAGAGTGCACCACCACATTTGCAGATAATGTGGCTTAAAACTTGGAGAAGTTCACTGGTATGTGGTGTCAGGGGCATCTCAGTGATATTTCTAACTCATTTGCTTTGCTTTTCTGACTTTGCAAAAAGAAACATAAGCTCCATTTAGATGGTAAGAATTTTAAAAAATTAGACATAACTCCTTCCCTGGAAACATTTAGTAAAGTTTGAACCTGTTTTATGGCTTGCCAGTTCCCTTAGACATGCTCTCACTCAGTGTCATCTCTACCATTTCAACTTCAAATGGTGCGCTCTGTAACTTCACAAGTAGGCTGAATTTTTTTGGATTAAGGTGATAATGATGTGATGAGTCAGAAATTATTCTGTCTTGTATTAGAAGGCGGTTTTCTTTTCTAATCATTCTGAGCTTGTGTGACTTGTGGGAAGGCACTACGACACAAGAAAATATCAAAGCTGAGGCCTGGAGTTCTTGTGCAGTATGGAGAACTTTTTAGGTTCACATTCTGTTTTGTGATTAATTCTCTTCAGTTCTCCAAAGGTATCATCAACTCTTAGAGAATGAGCATGAATCCACATGAGCTAGGGTGCTTGCTCTTTCTTTGCTTCTTTGTTATAATCTTCCCTGTTTCTCTTAGGTTCAGGATGGTAACAGTGTGCTTGAATTTTATGATGATTTCCTACTATTGGAGCTGAACATACAATGCAGTATGATTTCAATTTTATCTTTTCCCATATCATACCGGAATGAAGAAAAATCAGATATGGAACCCATATATGATATATCACAAAATAACTAAATATAAAAGTTGGTAATTTAGAGAATAAAATGTCTCTTTCTTCCCTTGGGTTTAACTTTGTTCATTGCATTCAAAAAAGGGGGAACTTAGAAAGAGGAGGCAACTCACTCCATTTCAAATACAGCAAAAACTGGTTTTGCTGTAATGGAAAATGGCCCCTCCAGCCAGCATACTTCAGTATCTTAGTTGCCCAGGCAATATTTCCCATTGCAGTCCTGGTTGACCAGTCTAGTAGAAATAACTGGATACTGTGACAAATACTTGGTCACAATGATGAACGTTGCAAGAACCAGTCCCCAATGGACAAGCTGCTGTGCTTCTGTCTTTTTTGCTTGCTTAGCTCATGTAAGCTCTAGACCACCAGAGATTGGGGCCTGACATTCTGAGGAACAATTGATTTCTAGTCAGTGAATCATTTTTATATCATCTGATATAAAATAAATGTGTTTCTAAATCCTAGATGTCATTTAGGTGTTTCTGCTTGCCATGGCATCTAGTGCATCAACCAGGAAGATCAACTGTGACCCCTTTGGTCACTGCTCATGGCCCTCATGGGCAGAGCAAAGTTTCTCTAGGTCCTGATGGGAAGGTGTGCCCTTGAGATTTCTTGAGTCCCCTCAGAGGTTTGGAAGAGGATTCCTGGCTGCCCTGCTCTAGTAGCTCACATTAGACCCCAATGGGAAGAGAATGCAATCTGTCTTTGCTTGCCTTCCTGCCTGATTCTGCCCTTGGGAGCACCCCAGTTAATCTGTCTGTCAGTCCTTCTCAGCTGGACCAGAAGGAGAGACTGACTAACTCCTGTTAGTCGGGACTACCCTCAAAGGAAGGGGGTTGGGACATTGCTGAATGAATGTGTGAGTGAATGAAATGAGCAGCATAAGCAATAGGCTGCTCCACCTGTGCACTAAGATGGCAACACTGGGTTCCATGGTAATTGACATATAGCATAGTGGAGGCCTTGTACCCCCCCCTTACCTAAGTTGTACCTAAGACCCCTCAGGTGGGTGCTCCAGGCTGGCCTCTGTCTCAGAGGGGAATCTACCCTTTGCCTGTTGCACCATTGTTCAATGCTACACAAAACACATATTGGAAGCTAGAGATGGGCTCCTTACAAATTAGTCAAAACCTATAGTCCCTGACTGCAGGAAAAAGGGCTTTTATGGAGTTAAAAATGAAACCAAACCATTGCCTGTGTCTCAAAGGAAAAAAAAAAAAAAAAAGGAGAAAGGCCCATTCTTCCTGAGAATTCTGTCTTGGCACCTTTGTCAGCTGCTATAGCTGTTGCCATCACCTACAGCCTCTCTCCCTGCTCTCAACTAGTCTACTTCAAGCCATTGAACTGGTTCCAGCTAGTCATTGCCTGCATCTTTCCATAGAGGCCCTCCTTCCAGAGCCTTCGGCCTTCCAGCTATGCCTGTCTTAATCAGATGGCATCATCTCATGCCTATTGGAGATGGTGGTTAGTAATTCCTTTGGAGTTCCACATTTTCACTGAAGAAAAACTGGACTGTCAATCCTCATGGATGAGTTGCCATGGCTTTCCCAAAGGTGGCCCCACCTGGAAACAATCTAGTTGAGTGCTTCACAGAGACATCAGGGGTAAAAAGCTGAACAATATAGTAAAAGTTGTCAAGTGACAACCCCTTCATTTATCTGAGGAGCTCAGACTAGCCCAGACCAGGCTCTCTTCTTTAGCTGGGCCACTGGGAGCCCACGGTACTATCATCAAGGCAGTGAGGATTCTTGCCTCTTGTTCCTTCTTTCAGGAACAAACCCAAAGCCTTGGAGGACATCTCACATAACCCAGTCCCCGTACTTCATGCTCCTCCAGGCAGAAGTGATCATCTCCTGTCCACCAAGTCAGCCAGCTTCCCTCTTATTGAAACCTGCACTTTCAACTTTGACTCTTCCCTCAGAGGAAGATGATGCCTGCATCAACCTTAATCAGAATCACAATCCTAAAATTCTGAAAATTTTCCTCCCAGGGGTTTTGGAGGACCTAGCCATCAACCATGCTGCAGCCACACCTTAGCAGTTTGGGATCCTGCTGGACTGGTAAAATATGTTGCAAAGTGAATTAAATCAATCTTATTTACTCTCTTTCCAGCATGAAAAAATGTATATGTCTGCTACTGAGGTGATTATATGCAGTATTTTGATGATGATATCACCCTGAAACACTGTCTTTTCTGTACTTTGAAACTCATCATTGTCTTTCTTTGAGAGAAATAAAGCTTGTATACACACACACACACACACACACACACACACACACGCGCGCGCGCGCACACAGTTAGCCCGTCCATTCTTCCTTAGCACACCAAAAGGATATATACATATTAAAATATCCAAAAATTCAACAACCTTCACTGTGTACTTCTATTAATATTACTACCACTGAGCCCTTCAAGCTTCCTGTAAGACTGCTCTGGCCTCTAGTAAAAAACCTTTGCATTCTGACTCTAATATCAACGTTATTCAATTTCTTAACCATGGAAAAGGATTTCTGTTAAATTTCCCTTCCATTCACACAATACCTGTAAAAATACACATTTTATTCTCACTACCTCTGACCCCCAGGGCCTCCTGGTAGCTATGAGGATTCAGTGATATTTGTGAAAGAGATTGAACCTAGGATTATTTCTTGTAAGAGTAAGGTTCAGTTCTTTTGGTTTTTCTGTTCTACTTAAGTACTTATTCCCTTGGATCAAAGCATGGATTTGACCTCTCAGAGATTTAAGTTTCTACCCAGAAACACAGCTTGTGAATCAGAAACACTGTTGCTGCATTTGTCAAAAGTTAATCCTGTTGCTGTACTGCTTTTAGTTTCGATACTGCCCTTTTTACCTTGCATCTATATTTCTGTTATTTTTATGTACTAGTCAGTTTTTCATCACTGTGGCTAGTACTTGAAAAAGTTAACTTATAAAGAAAAAAAAGTGTGTTTGGCTCACAGTTTTAGAGTCCCAGTCTATAATTGATTGGTTCTGTTTCTCTCAGGAAGAGGAAATACATCATGAAGGAAATTTATGGTGGGCCAAAACTTCTCACTCCATGGCCAGGAAGTGAAGAAGACGTAGAGGAAGGGATTGGGGCCCATAATCCTATTCGAGGTTGTAGTCTTTAATGCCATAGGACCTGAAGACACTTCATGGGGCATCACCTTCTACCAGCACCAAAATGGAGAACAAGCAGTTACATGGACTTTTGGGGGACTCTTGAGAGCCAAGAGAGAGTACTTGAAATTCACAGTAATATCTGAAGTAAGACCAGAGTTCTGCTTTTCTAATTGCTTATTCAGTACTGGCTCTGGGTCATTACTGGTGGTGAGAGATAAGATTCAGTAAAGGCATATACCTGATTCTAAAGTCCTTTCTGTGGTAGAAAAGAAAATTTCGTCAAAAGAAAATATCTGATTGTTTACATCTCTTTTCTGCTTTTTCTTTTTGAGCAAGTACAAACTATGGTGATATTCAAGTGCCATAAACATAAAAGAATAGAAGGAAAAGAAACACCAGAATGACAAGAAATAGTGTAAAGCTTAGGACCTGGATTGAAGTTTTCTCGTGGCACAAGCTAAACTTCACAGATGCTCAGAGGTCAAAGTCAACATTCTCCTAGTTGATGACAATATTCTCTGATTGATTGGTGGCCTTAATTTCAATGTTGTCTTTGACCCTTGAATACCTTATATAGAATTACAGTTATTCCTCTTTTAATTCCTGCAATAGCTCCCAAGGCCTTAGGTCAGGACACCCAATTCCTACCCAAGCTGGAAGGCCTTCCACTGTGCTGTTTCCACTGGTTCTCCAGGCTGTTTTGTCTTTTTCCTTGCTCACTGCTCTCCAGTCACATTAATTTGCTTTAGTTTTATTGCATTTGCCAAGTTCTTTCTTGCCAGCAAATGTTTGGTCATGTTGTTTTTCTTGCTTGGAAAGCTCTTCATTCATTTGACTCCCACTAATTCTTTAGGTCTTAGCTTAATGTCACTGTCTTGGAAAAGCCTTTTCTTTTATCTATTTCACAACATTTTGCTCTTGTCTTGGCACTTATGATAATTAATAGCTATATGCTCATTGGGGCATATGGTTAATGTCTCTCTTTATCACTAGATAGTAAAATTTCTAAAAGGAGAAAGAGATTTGTTTTGCTTACCACTGAACTTCCAGTGATGAGTGTGTAGTCGCTACACCCACACTTTCTGAGTGTATAGCTTGGGATCAAGATAAAGATAAAGATCAGGCTCAGATCACATACAGCATTGAACCACGTAATAGATAAATCCAGGCAAGCTGTTCAACAACTTTTTCAGAAGCACGTTTGAATCTCAAAAGTCCAGCAGACAGGGCAAGAGTAGGAAGTATGCACGTGCTACGCACAGAGGAGGAATCTAGACAAAAATACCTGGGAAAGTTCATTGTGCCAGGCAGGGTTTGCACATCAGCAAAATAGTAAGTGAAAAACACAGCACCGGAAATAAGACCACAAGACAGAAACAATGTCCTGCCTTTGTAAGCATTCGAATTTCATGGAAATGTTTCAACTTACAGAGTCTTGTTATAGGTTTCCTGTAACAGCCACCAGCTCTGCAGTCCCCTTTTCCTTACTGACTACCTGAACATCTGCATTTGATTCCCTCTTCTAGCTGCAGACACCCAGTCCTCAAATTCCCTCAGTCTGTGCATTCCCTCATCTCAGCCAGAGCATGCTGCACAAATAAATGGTGTAGGGCTGTGATTGATATCCACCATGAAGTTCCTAATAATGATGTTTGCCTTCTTTTCCTGAAACCATTCAGATCAGGTACTACAACATTCTCATCCATTTTATGTAAGGTGCATTGGATTAAAAGATCCTAAGACTGAAAAACCCATAGAAGGAACAAAGAAGGGAAAAAATAATTCAAGCTTGCTTTGACAAAATGGTTTTTGCTTTGTAAGTGTTGCTCTTCTTGATAAGAGGGCGACACAAAGGAATGTGAGATTACGCTCATGGGGATTATAAAACAAAGGCTATGTGAAAAGCACATGGTCTGCCATTTTCAGATAGTTTTCCTTTATTAGGAACATTTGTCAACTTTGAATGAGTAGATTATTGGTATTATTGTCAATTAAACTTTTCTCCTGAAGGATTTTTCTCATGTTGTAAAAGACAGAAAAACGAAGACAAAGTCAGCCCTGTTTCCCCTTCCAATACCTTCTCAATTTACTATATATCTCAAGTTTATTGGAGAGTAAGAAGGCTTTTCTTTTTCTGTTATCTATGTGCCTAGTTAAAGTGGCCTTACCACCACTTAGACACATTCTGGGGAAGCAATGTTCCCTGAAAAAAGAAAATTCATAGTTCATGAAATGTAGTTGATCTTGTCCATGGAATAGCTAGCTTGCCACAATTGTGATGAAATATGAGATACATTATCTTAGAGGGGGAATGGCTTACCTTGGCTTACAACATATAGGTTCCAGTACATGATCCCTTGAGTCTTGTCTTGGGGCCTGTGGAGAGGCAGAACATCATGGAGGGGAGCACGTAGTAGAGCAAGGCTCATAGGAAGCAAAAGAAGAGCCACAGAGGGTCCTGGAAGCCCTTCAAGGGCATGCCTTGAGTAATATGACCTCCCTTGGCTAGGCTTTACCTTCTAATGATTCTACAACTTCTGAGTAGTGTGACAGGCTGGTAGCCAAGCTTTTAGAACCTAGGTCTTTTGGGCACATTTCAGATTCAAGCCATAACATACAGAAATAAGTTTTTGTGAGAACTCTTCCATGGTAAAACCAGAGGGGGGAAAAGCAGCCATTCAACTTTGGTCCTGGGTCAGTTGAAAGTTTTAAGGGTTGTAGAGAGGCCAGAGAACAGCCAGGGTGACCTCACTGAGTTGTATACCTTATCCATAGTATGAGAAGCACTTGAGAGACTGTAGGTGTTGATTCTAAGGGCTTCCCATTGAAGCTTGGATGTATGTGGCCATGTAACTTTGCAGGAAAGGACCCACAGCTTAAAGTGGGTAGCATCCCACAAAGCAAGTGTGACTGACACAGATGACAGGGAAGGTACAGATTTGGAAAGAAAGGTAAATGTGATTCAACACAAGGTGATGATACCTCTGTGAATATAGTCCATGAGGCTCAGGGAAGAGGATGACAGAAACTATTCCACTGCATGCTAAACCCAAAAGGAAGGAAGGCACCCAGCAATCTCTTCTGGAAAGAGTGAGTGCTATTTGCTTACTGCAGGCTCATGAGTGTATCAGTCAGCTTTCCTGTATAATGCCCAGTATCCTCAACTTAAGGGGAGAGATTTAGTTTTCTGAGTTTTGCTCCATGCTCATGGGCTTCAAGGCAGAGAATACGGTAACTCATGGCACCTGGGCAGCAGAGCACAGAAGGAGAGCCAGAGAAGGGGGTAAGGGGCCAGACACAGATCCATAGAACCTTAAGGGCACACCTGTGTGATGCACCAAGGCACATCTGGAAGTGAATACTACCAACTCATGGGGGACTCCAAATCCAACCAAACCGAAACTGTACTCTAGCCACCCTATTTCTAGTCTATTGCACTGTACAGTTACAGACTGCTTCTCAATGAAAAGTTTCCTGAGGAAATGGATATCTTCTTATTTTGTAGTTTAACATGTGACTTGCAGTTATTTCCAACAATTCAGATTATCAGGGAGAAAGAAATTGATGAGAGGGATGACCCAAGAAAATATGCTGAAGCTCATTTGAAGTTTTTATTGAAAGGCATACAGATCTTCCTTTTCCCTCTCACAGAAAGAATTCCCTCAGACACTTTTCCTTTGCCCAAGAGGGATCCCTTCCCCAAAACTTGCCAGGAGGCTTCAAAGGGAATTTTCAGCATCTGCTCATCCAAGCATAATTTTGTATTTAAAAAAAAACTGCCTATAAAATGGCAACTGAGCACAGAGAACATGGAGTCATTAGAAAGGATAGTTCTCACCAGATCAGAGGGCCCATTCTAGACTCTTTGAGCTGAGGCTCAGCGTTCATAAGCCACTGCTTCATTAGACTCTTAAGGGGAAAGGAGATTTCTTAACCAAGAACTTCTCATGGAAAACGTTATGCATGTAACAGGCTGTCATCAAATTGAGACTAGCCAGCAAGAATTCCACTGGCTGTGTTCCATTGTCTGGAGACTGTGGAGAGGAGATCCCTCTCACCCTTACCATCTCTAACATGCAAGGGAGGGGCTGGATCCTGGTGTGTGTTCTCCACCTCAGCCATTATGGAAATGTTCATTGGAGCAGATGGTATGAATTGTAGCCTAGGCTGCCTTTGTGATTAAAAAATCCTGAGTCCTCAGGAAGCACTGGATTTTTTTCTAATCAGAGCTGCCCATCAGGTGGCCAAAGATAGAGATTGGAAGCTTGGAAGCTCAGAGGAGTTGTAGGCCTCCAAAGACCTTGCTTATGCGCTTAGAAAATGATAGAGCATCATGTGTTTTGTTTTGTAAGGGCAATTATTCATGATGAAATAATCCCACTAGAATATTCTTAGAAAAATTTGAAGTAAAATTCTCAGGAGACCATAGTCATAAGTATTTTTTAATCATGAGGGTGTTCTTAAAGCCAAATATTTTCAAATATTAGTTAAAGAAATTTGAAGAAATAACCTTTAGCAAGTTTGGAGTGGAGAGAATCCAAATGTAAACATCTGGATAGTTGATGGGGGACATCAGCTGGGAATGAAGGTAAATAGGCAACAAGAACTCTCTAAATACATATGAAAATCTCTTAACCTCACTCCTTCAGGAGCTTCAACATCCATTCCTATGTGGGGGATTAGTTAGTGAAGGAAGACTGAATCACAACTGTTAGAGATGTCTGGGGTTTCTGTGCCAGCTGCCTGTGGCACATATTTTAGCATTTACCTCAATAGCAGATTGATACAAGACAGCCAAGGCCTTCTGAGTGGTAGAGGGCACAGCTGAGCTTTCCTTGGGGCTCCTGGGACCCTCAATGGTGCAAAGTGTGTGCTCATATAATATTGGCTGACTCCAAATCAAATATAAGGGAAGGGGATGAGGGAGAGAAGGGGAGAAGGAGGCTGGAAAAGAGAGAGTGAGAGTGAGGGTGAGAGAGAGAGAGAGAGAGAGAGAGAGAGAGAGAGAGAGAGAGAGAGAGAGAGAAACAAGATAACTCAAGTACGTACATTGAAACACATTGGACTTAATGACTTGATCTCATGAGTTATAATTTCAAGAAATCATGGAGGTGGGCAGAAACTTTAAAATATTTTTAAAATTCCCATTCAGCCTCCATTGCTGTTTTGAATTTGTCCAGTAAAAGGATCTTTAAAATTTAATTTGTGAAATACCTAGGGTTTTAATGTTTCCCTCTCCTTTCATTTATTCTCTTGTGTATAGCCAGCTACCTTCATCCCAGTGGTTCTCAGATTGGGGAGAAAAAGAGAATAGAGTCATAAAGTGAGGTGGTCAGAGTGAAGGATCTGAGATGTGCTTTGGGAGCCATTGTGTAGCTCTCGTCCTCCATATCCTCTCATCCTTCAGTCCTTACTTGCAACAGAATCAGAGTGTACCCTATGGTACCAACTGAACACTGTGTCCAGGGCAGTTACAGAAGTCCCCCAGATGTCTCAAGGATAGTCAAGAACTCTTTGGAGCTGGGGCCATGAGTGACACAGGAGTGATAAGGTCAGGGATGCGATTCAGCATGGGAGAGAGGGTGCAACCTTTCACACCAAATTGATTTTCAGTGACTATTAGCATGCACTGCCAGTTTTCAAGTTCTTTGTGGTGCATGGATTACAATGTTCAAGGTGAGACATTTTTTACTAGGGATTTTCAATGACTATGTTTCTTGGAAGCGCTCTCTTCTTAGATATGAGCTATGTCTGCTTTGTCACAAGATTGCCAAGTCTCGTTTTCTGAAAAGGGAGAGTTAAAGAACTCAGTGTGTGAATACCAAACCTTGCATTGAAACCTTTTGGGGTTGTCATTGTTGAAGGTGGGCTGACAGGAACACCTGCCCAGAATGAGGATAGTGGGCTAACATTTCATGAGAAACCTGCTGTTAATATTCTGGGAGACAGGAATATCACATTCTGCTAATGCCTTTCATCATCACAGTGGGATGGAAAATGAAACATCCAGAATTCATCTGAGGTAAAGAGGGAAAAAATAAGCCACCTATTAAAAAGCAATGTTGTGAAGAAATTTGACACTCATCCTGCTTCTCTCTCTGATTTGCTAACAGCCTGGATCATTGTTTAAGACTTTGAAGAGTCTCTGATTCTGATCATTTGAAGATCTCAAGCCTTGGCATGGAACCATATGCCAAAGAAGACCTGTGTGATCTTAACACCGTGGCTTTATCTTTTTCCCTCTGAGTGCTTCAGAAATGTTGACATTTTCTAGAACCTGGACAGTGTCTCGTCCTCCCCTCACTCCTGCTGTCCTTGCTGTGTCACTCACGCCTCATATGTCTCCTGGTTAGTTCTACTTAGCTCATTCTATGGGCTCCAAGAAGCCTTTCCTAACCCCACATCTGTGCTAAAAGCATCCTCATTACCCTGTGCCATCCAGTACCTCTCAAAGTCTACCTAACCTGCTGACTTAGTGAGGCTTGCTACTTGTCAATGTCCAATAAATGACTATGGGGAATTATGTTTATTGTGTCTCGATGTGCTTCTCTATAAAATGGGCTCAGTGGGTATACTGATCATAGGGTGCATGAGGGTTAATTGAGTTAATGTATGTGCAGCATTAGGAAGGCTCTGGGAAACACAACTGCTTAACCAGTACTGCTAGCTTTTTTTATTGTTACTATATGGCATTTTTAAATTAAAAGTAAACTAAATGGACCATGTACTAAAAGAATATTAAGTTATTCTGCACTGTTATTTATATAAAACATTGAACAGAACTTTCAGGAAAAATCAAACTAAACTTCCAGGTACTAAAAACGGTACATCAAATCTACATATACAACCTGGTTAAATGCACTGAAATCATTTGATGAAAATATAAGGAACCATTCAAAATATTAGCATGAATACAGTGAACAACCTTCAAAGAAATTACTATTAACCTGACTGTAAGCATTGTGTTTGTTAGCTGGAAATTTCTCTACCTAGCCACAAAAATTCACCAACATCTTTCTCAATGGGCCAGCGGACTATATACATAGAATCTTAATTTTGAAAACAAATTACAGTGCAAGCAACTATTATTTTTATACTGGATGGCAGGGCTCATATCTATCATTTTTATGTCCCCATAGCCTGTCTCAGAGAAGATGCAGTGTAAACTTTCCAACTACTTTTATTAAATACTTACAGGATCTGCAAGAACTCTGAGGGCTCGGCATGGCCTCAGGAACCCTGATGCCTCTAGTAAGAGTCCTGGGGCTTGGCAATGTCCAGCCTGCTCAAGCCAGCTCCACCATGTGTGGACAAAACAAGGCCCTTGACCTCAGTCCAGAGAATGGCTTCTTGGGATGAACAGAGCTTTTCTTCCCTCAGCACTCAGGACTCTATTCAATGGTAAATGGTGCCCTAAATTACCAAAGAAGCTAAAGCTTAAAAACCGTGGAGAGTGGCTTATACCCATCTGTCTATTCAGAAAATTTTAAGATGCAGAACTGAATGCAAGAACCACTGTGGTTCCACTATAGGAGAAAGCCTTAGCTGAAATCAGAAATCTGCTTTCCAGCTCTGTATATAATCAGATGTGGTCTAGATATTAACTTTTCCCCGTCTCAGTATCTTCAACCATAAGATGGAGACTGCAGGCTTCGGAGTCAGTATGATTTGAGTTAGAACTAGCCTTCATATTTGCCAGCTGTGTGACACTGAAGCCATTACATAACTTAAGTCTTCATTTTGCTCATTAACATAATGATTGTTAAGCAGTCTCAGCAGGATGACTTTATAAGGCCAAGTTCAAGGGTTTGAGGGCTTGATGATGGAAGCTCTGCCTGTCTGAAGCGCTGCCATAAATTATTCCTTGAAGTACAGCAAGTGTACACAATGAATGTAAGGTTGATTTGTTGTACAGAAGCTTACCAACATGGTTTTCAAACTTCAAACAACACAATTCCTTGCAGGAGACAATGTCCTTCCAAAGAATGAGAGCCCAAGTACAGGTACAGACAAGCAACGTATTGTAAGTCTCCAGAGCATTTAGAATCACCTGTAATGTTCCACTTGTTCTAGATATGCTTAGGGAGAAGCATTTTGTCACATAGAGAAATACTAACCATCATCTTCTCCTTGACTAGCCATGTCTTTAAATAAAATATATTCAATATGATTGCAAACCATTGCGGAATGTTCTTCTTTCTAAGAAAAAGCAATGGAGCAAGCAATTTTAATATTATTGGGATTTTGCCTAGCTTGGCTGAATCCCAGAAACAGTTCCCTTTGGAAGGTGCCCGAGAATGGCTGACGAATCTGGTTGCCAGTTCAGCTCAACATTCTTTAGACTGTGTTTTTACATGTTTCATGCTTTGGGACCAAAAACCTTTAAATTGTTCCATTTTTAACTGCTGAATTGCATTTCATCTTGAGATCACACGGAGAGAAGACAAAAAAGAACCAACTTTAGCAAAATTTTTGCTGAAATTCCTCTGCTTTACATTTTTTGGCCACATTTTTCCATTTTCCATTGGAAGTATCTCATTTATGCTTCTTGGCATCTGAGGGTAGAATGTTGTGTATTTAATGGAATCTATCGATAGTATAGTGCCGTGGGTAATTTATTGACAGTTTCTCTGCAGTGGACTCATCAATATGACCCAGGGTCCTAATGCCTAACTTCAATGTTTCAATTAGAAATGTCTTCAGGGCACAGTTTCTAAGATGGAAAAAAAATGAATGCTTTTTCACTAGAGCTTTGAGGACAAGGAAGGACTGAATATAAAATGGCTCAAATTGCATATGATATCCCTAGCTTGTCATATTCTCGTATTTACCTTCTGGCACTCTGGACCCAGCCTTTACAAGGCTTCTAAAAAGTGTGTTATCTCTAAAGCCAAGGTGGTCTGCCTTCAGGCAGAGCAGTGCAGGGTAAATTCACTGTTATAGAAAGCTTTCATTCACAGAAGTATTCCCTCATGAAAACAATGTGCTGGATTGGTGCTGGACTCTAAGAATTCATAGGTGAAAAATGTGAGACTACAGGGATTCAGAGATCTCCATGGGCACATGCACCCATGGAGCTAGAGCATGGGTGAGCTGTGTGCGAGGAACTAATGAAAAGACTGGAGATGCACAGGATAGACAGTAATAGTTTTGGAAGACCAGGGAGGCTATCCTGAAGAACATGGGACCTTTAGTTAGATATCCAAAGGTGTCCCATGCTTCCAGAAATATTTGAATGCTGCTTAAGTCCCTTCTGTTATAGTCACATTTGGGAGGTAGACATGGAAGTTTATAGAAGCAGAAACCACATTTAGAGAGACGGAGTGCTTAGTCCAAGTTCTCAGCGACAGGCAAAGTAGGACAAGCAGGTAAGTCAGTGTTTAAACCAGTGGCTCTTTGGTATCTGCTCTGTGGATGGGTTCCCACACTCAATACCCTGAGAGGACAAAGTTCAAGTGTATTATGGGTTCTGACAGCCAAAGACCCCTTTCCTGCCATGGGTCAGGAAGGAAAACAAGAAGCCTGTGGCCAGAATCCTGCCTACATGGAGCCTGCTGAGTAGGGAGAACACAGTGAATGTCGCCAGCTGCCTGTGCTTCTCTCTGTAAGCCTCCAGCTGTGTAAGCACCCAGTGCTAGAGGAGTGGGTCACTGTGTCTGTGAGCTGTACTCTGAACCTTACAGGAGCTCTGGGACGCAACCTTGGCAGATAGGATGTTTTCACCGAGGCAGATATTGAAGTGCAGAGGGTGAGGTGATTTGCCCATATGATAAGTAAATTACATAACAGAGCTGGGATTCAGATATACTTTGAGTTCCACTGGCTTTCAGTCTGTTGAGGGATATGATGACTCTCGAACTTCAGGGAATTCCTTTGATAAAAAACAATGTATTTTATGTTATAACTGAGCCATAGTTTGAAATGAAATATTTATTTATTGGCTTTCAATCTTTGCAAACCATAATTTGCCTGCATGAAATCTTTTCTTGAGAACAATTTTTCATGAGAAAAGCATGAGGAGGAGGAAGAAGAAGAAGAAGAAGAAGAAGAAGAAGAAGAAGAAGAAGAAGAAGAAGAAGAAGAAGAAGAAGAAAAAGAAGAAGAGAAAACCAAGGTCCTAAGGGATAGATGGGAAGAGGAAAAAAATGAGAAATGTCTTTCCTGTCAAAGTGGGTATGTGGAGAGCCTCGTGCCCACCACACCCAGGGGCCCAGCTTCCTGCATGTGTGTAGTGTAGTTCTGGAGCTCTGTCTTGAATCTGGCTCATGCTTTTTCTTTCAGCATTCCTACTTGTAAATATGACGACATCTTCCCATGTTTTAAATCTTTTTCAGTGTTCTTGCCTGAATTCATTCTGGCATTGCTTTGCATCTGATACTAAAAGCCTGTCACTCTGGAGTCCCCTTGGTTATTGTATCTTGAACTAGAGTAGGGCAGTTTCCTTACATATTTTTGCATGGAGTGCACAGTGCATTAGGCCTATGTCTCAGTCTTTTCAGTATATAATATTACAAACACATGTCCACTTACTTCAAGAGATCATAGGTAAGTGCATGGCGCTTAGGTCTGCCCTGCTCCCAGGGAGGGCCAGTTATGAGACCATGGAAGCACCTGGATCTTAGCAGATGAGCCCAGTGCTCTAAGATGACTTCCTAGGCTGTGGAAAAAAGTTGGGCAAAGGAGAAAACCTGTGGTCTAAATAGTGGAACACCAGTAGCCTCTCCTCTAAGTCCACAGCACATTCCAGGGCAGACAGCTCCTGCTCAGGGCTAATTATCTGTGATACCTGCCCAGGGCAATGCAGTTAAGAGGAGAGAGAGGTCATTGTGCCCCTAATTTTCAATTCTGAAGTGTGGCTAAGCCTGTGCCCTTCACTTGTGGACACACCAACTGCTTTCCAGACAACGTTTATATACATAACTCACACGGCAACTTTTCTTCTCAAGTGACCTCAGGGTAGTGGATGAGACAAGGCAATTCAAGGTGTGGGTGTTCCTGAGTGCACACCAGGATATTCTAGGATGTCACAGCAGTGCATTTAATATGTAAAGAGCTTGACAGCGTACAAGACAGTTTCACACATCTTACCTGATTTTGCCTCCACAGTTAGCTCCAGAAATAGAAAGTGGAGGAATTATTTCTCCTTTACAGATGGGCTCAGGTAAAAGATCTTGCCTATGACCATGTGGGAATAAAGGGCAGGGTATGTTCTGATACCTGAATCTCGAACTTGGCTGTGGCTACTTTTACTATCCTCAGAGAGCCATCCATAGCACCCGTCCCTCCACCCCCAGCAGAGTGAACAGAATAGCTATGGCTGGGAGTTAAACCAACACATGGAAAGGAGAGAACCAAAAGCGAAGAGGCTAAGAATATGCAAACCACTTGGGCAAAGGGGGTCTTCACTTCATTTTGGCAGGATGTTTTTTGTGTGTGTTTTTATTGAGAGAAAAAGAAATCAAGAAATCCACAGACATCATACCTGGTTGTCTACCCCATGCTTTTTCTTGATTCTGCTACTTATATCCCACCAAAGGGGCTGTGAACGCCAAAGGTCAACATTGTTTTCCAGCCTCCCTTAAAGAAAAAAAAATGATTTTGCGGTCAGTACCATACTACGTATGTTCTGAGGGCCTTCTAGGTACTATTTTCCTCCCTGTTAAAAAGAAAGCCAGAGGTTACCTTTCTTCCAGTGAACATATTTGGTCCTGAAAAAACCCAAATGCCCATCAACTGAGGAATAGATAACTGAAGTGGTATTTTTATAAAAGGGAGTAATACTCAGTTATGAAAAGATGATAAACTCAAGACTTTCATAGGTAAATGGATATAGCTAGAGACCATACTCATAAGTGAAATAAATCAGACCCATATGTGTAAACATGTTGTCTTGCTAGTGAAAGAAACTGAAAGAGTAAATAAAATATGAAAAGTACAATAGATCCTCTAAAAGGGAAAGAAACTATTCAAATGGAAGAAACAATTGGGATGAGAGAAAGGAAAAAAAGAAAGAAGGGAAAAAGAAATACACACACACACACA
>PVKN010017601.1:0-17252 GCA_004027915.1 Capromys pilorides
TGCCAAGAAATCTCATGGAATGAATAGACCATAGAATAGAATAAGAAATTAAGCAGAAAGAGGTCAGGGAAATAGCTCAGTAGAGTAAGTGTTTCCCTGGCGAGCGCAGGGTCCTGAGTTCAGTCCCTGGCACTGAAAAAAAAAGAAAGAAAGAAAGAAAGAAAGAAAGAAAGAAAGAAAGAAAGAAAGAAAGAAAGAAGAAGAAAGAAGAAAAAGAAAAACCCATAACCTGAAAACCTGAAGGATTCACCACTGAACTTTGAGAGAACTTCAGGGAAAATCTAATACCAATATCCTTCAAATTCTTTAACAAAATTGAAAGGGAAGAAATACTCTCAAAATGAATAAAGAAACAAACAAACACAACAAGCAAACAAATAAATAAATAAATAAAATTTTAAAAAAAAGGGGCCGGCGAGATGGTTCAGTGGTCTAAAGCGCCTGCTTAGGAGGGCTCAGGCAACTGCGGGGACTGCAGTTCGATCCCCGGCACCACATGCTGCGCCAGTGCCACCAGCAGGGCAGGCTGAGCCAGCCACAAAATGAATAAATAAAGAAACAAACAAACACAACAAGCAAACAAATAAATAAATAAATAAAATTTAAAAAAAAAAAAAAAGAAAGAAATACTCTCAAATTCATTCCAGCAAGCTAGCATTATCTTGATTCCAAAACTGAATGAGGAGCCAACTAAAAAACAAAAACAAATGATAGTCCAATCTCTACTAAACATAAATCAAAAACCATCACAATGCTCTCAAACAAGATATAACAAATCACTACATAGATCAGACATCCTGACATGGCAGGCTTCCTCCCAGGGATGCAAAGATTGCTGCACATATGCCAGTCAATAAATGTAACTCATCACACAGACAGAAGTGAGGACTATTATCTCAACTGATGCCAGAAAAAGGCCTTGACAAAAGCCAGTATTCATTCATGGCTTAAAAAAAAAAAATCTGAGGAAAATAGATGTAGAAGGATCAACCTGATAAAAGCCATGTGTGATGAACTTATTGCTAATATCATCTGGATGGGGAGAACAAAGCACCTGGGCACAGTGGTGCATGCCTGCAATCCCACCATTTGGGGGGCTGAGGCAGGAGGGTTGCCATGAATCTGAGGCCAGCTGGGACTACATAGTTCAAAATGAGTCTTGGCTACACAGTGAGATCTTGTCACAAAAAAGAAAAGGGGGGGGGGGGGAAGGGAAGGAGGAGAAGAAGAGAAGGAAAGAATGTCCTTTGTCCCCTCTTGCTCAGTATAGTACTTGAAACATTAGCCAAAGCAATCAGGCCAAAAATAAATAAAAGGGATATGTACAGAAAAAGAAGTCACATTATCATTATTTGCAAGAAGCATGATCATAAACATAGAATACAGAAAAAAATCCCACCAAAAAACTCGTAGAATTAATAAGCAAAGTCAGCACGGCAAGCCAGGTATGTTGGTGCACACTGATAATCCTAGCATTTGGGAGGCTGAGGCAGGAGGATTGCCATGAGTTCAAGGGCTACACAGTGAATTCAAGGCCAGCCTGCACTGCATAGTGAGACTGTATCTCAAAGACAAGAGAAAGAAGAAAGAAAGAAAGAAAATTCAGCGCATTATGAGAACACAAAATAAATGTACAAAAAGATCAACAGCATTCCTGTGCACCAATAATGAACTCACTGAGAAAGCGATTAAGAAAACAGTACCATTCACAATAGCATTAAAATAAATACTTAAGCATTAACTTAATCAAGGAAGCAAAAGACTTCTCCAATGAAAGTTATATCACTCTGAGATAGGAAATCAAGGAAGATTTCCATCAGAAAATGGAAAGATAGCCGATGTTCCCGAATAGATAGAACCAATATGGTCAAAATTACCATATTTTATATATATATATATATATATATATATATATATATATATATATATTTATTTTGGTATTTTTAGGGAAGGGTCTACAGGGTGTTCGGGGTCTCACTACAGAGATCAGACTCATAGTGACCCGCCTGTTTACAGGCTTCCAAGAGCTGGGATTATAGGCATGCGCCACCATGCCCAGTCTCAGTTGTTGTCTCAGTGTGCCCTGGGGAGTGGGGCCAGTGCGGCAGGCCTGGGATCTGAACTCCCGGCCCCTGGGTCTGCTTGCAGGCACTTTAATCCACTGAGCTATTTGGCCGACCCTCAAAATGGTAATACAGATTTAATACAAACCTAGTTCTTATGGTTTGTGTCTGGGTGTCCTCCAAAGCTTCATGCAGTCATGCGGAGTGAGCATTTCAGAGGTAGCTGAATCTAGAGTGCGTGATGTATTCCTAAAACAATGCTGGGATTAATGCTGGATGATTGCTGGATCAGCCCACCGATTGAACTGGCACCACCCTAATCCCAGGAGTCTGGATAAGATAAAAGGGGCAAAGAAGGCTCCTTTCCCCTTTTTGTTCTTGTTTTTGCTGTCTTCTGCGACCATGAACTTGTCCCTCTGCCATGTGCCACCCTGCCTTTCAACCAGAGGATATGGACTGAACCCTCTACAAACTGTAAACTAAATAACCCTTTCCTCTTCTAACTTGTGGGTGTTGGGTATTTTGTCTCAGCAAGGAGTGCGAAGTAACTAAGACACTGATCAAAATCCCAGCAGCGTTCCTCACAGAACTACAGAAAACAATCCAAAGATTCATATGGAACCAAAGAGACCCAGGATAGCAAAGCAATTCTGGGCAACAGGAGTAAAGCAGGAAGTGCCACAATCCCAGATTTCAAGTTAAATTATGAAACTACAGCAACAAAAACAAGAATGGTACTGACATAATAACAGACATGTGGGGCCGGCAAGATGGTTCAGTGGTCTGAAGCGCCTGCTTAGGAAAGCTTAGGCAACCGCAGGGACTGCAGTTCGATCCTCGGCACCACATGCTGCACCAGCCCAACCTCCAGGGCAGGCTGAGCCAACCATAATACAAAAATAAATAAATAACAGACATGTGGATCAGTGAAACAGAACAGAGGATGCAGAAACAGCCCTAGGAACATTCAGGTATCTGATCTTTGACAAAGGGGCCAAAAACATACTGAAAGAAAGATAGCCTGTTTAAGAAATGGTGCTGTGGAAACCAGCTATCCACATGCACAAGATTGGAATTTGGTCCATATTTCTGATCGCATATTGAATTAAAATCAAAATTGATGAAAGATATAAATATTAAAACAAAAACACTTAATCAGATGAAAGATAAAAATAGGTGACTCTCTTGAAGTGTAAGTATAGGCAAGGACTTTCTGAAGAGAACCCCAATTGCACCAGAAATAACATCAAACATCAACAAATGGGATTACATCAGATTAAGAAATTTCTCAACAGAAAAGGAAACAACAGATTGAAGAGACAACTTATTGAATGGCAAAAAGAAAAAGTTTTCCCAATTATTCCTCAAGCAGAAGACTAATATTTAGAATACATAATGAACTTACACACACACACACAACCCCGGTGTAGTCAGGGACTCAAAGAAAACAATAAAATACAGGGCACATGATTTATATTTTCTAGAAGTCACCAGAGAGTCAAGTGCCATAATGGATAAATTTGAGTCATTCGTAAATGGATGCAACCTGAAAGCCATAACACTTAGTGGAACAAATCAGATGCACCCAAGTATAAAAAAGTTAAAGAACAAAACAAAAGATGGACAATAGAAAACAAGAAGATACATCTTTTGCAAAGAGACCAAGGGATGGAAGTAGGTGGGAAGAGGAGAACAAGGGGACAGCAAAAGACCTTGAGCGGTGGTCTGCACCTGTCCATCTCTACCTAGGGAGTGTGAATGGTACGC
Source organism: Capromys pilorides (assembly GCA_004027915.1). NCBI lineage: Eukaryota > Metazoa > Chordata > Mammalia > Rodentia > Capromyidae > Capromys > Capromys pilorides. Next base: position 3,831 of record PVKN010017601.1, read on the forward strand.
TCAGCAGATAAGTGCAACTGCTTGTGGTTAAAAAACCTAAAAGTTAATAATGTATGAGGAGCTGTTCTAACTGCTATTTGACTCATTTGGTTTCTGAAAGACAATAAAACAGCTGCATTTTCTTGTCAGTATCATTGGTAGATAAACAAAGACCTCGTTTTATAGAAAATAATCAGCATCTTTATTAGTGGATGTTTGCAGTAGATACTGCTTACATTCGTTGTGTAAAACTAGTACAGGTACAGAACCCATCTGAATTCCTTTTGTCACCCCCTATTCCTTCCATCTCCCTTCCCCTTTACTCTGTTCATCTCTCTGTCCCTTTGTTTTTGTTTTTTGGATATGTTAACAGTATATAATGTTTACATTACTTGTGTATAGGCAGAAATTTAATTTTTATTTTTATTTGGTACCAGGTTTGGAACTCAGGACATTATGCTTACCAGGCAGGCGCTTATGCAGCTGAGCTATCTCCTTGGCCTGACAGTAACTTTCAATATCCTCTGTTTAAAACCACATCTTCAGCCTGGCAAGTGCAAGGTCCTGAGTACAATCCCCGGTATTACAAAAAATAAAATAAAATTAAATTAAATTAAAAGAGTCTGGGGAAATAGCTCTGTGGCACAATTGTTTGTCTGGCAAGTGCAAGGTCATGAGTTCAAACCCTGGCCCGCAAAAAAAAAGTTTGGGGCTGGCAAGATGGCTCAGTGATCTGAAGTGCCTGCTTAGGCAAGCTTAGGCAAGCTTAGGCAACCCCCGGGACCACAGTTCGATCTCTGGCCCCACATGCTGCGCTAGCCCCACCCCCAGGGCAGGCTGATCCGGCCATAAAAATAAATAAACAAACAAACAAATAAATAATAAATTAAATTAAAAAATCTTTAAACATCATCCTATCTCAGACCTCCCTGGAAACTGAGACCAGTCCCCTGTAGCATGCTCAGGGTTGTCACTGAAGCAAGGTTGTTTTCCTAAGTAGTTCGTCGGTAGGTGAGTTTACTTTCCCATGTGAACTAGATTGTAAGCTTTTCTTTTTTTGCTTTTGTGGAACCAGAGATCGAACTCAGGCCCTTGCTCTTGCCAGGCAGGCACTTGTGCCCCTGAGCTATCTCCCCGCCCCTGAAGACTGTAAGCATTAATGAATAGTTTCCTCTTATGTAACACTTTGGTCCAAGTACACAGAAACCCAGGAGCTGTGAGAGAGAAGGACATTTTTATCAGCACACTGATAAAAATATAAAAGTTGTACCTTTGGCAATAACTTGAACCCACAGCCCAATTTCCTATGTTGGACCATGGTCCCTGAGTTGGTCAGCGCACCATCCCCATCACCAGGACACAAACCCAACACCCACAGGTTAGGGGTGGGAGATTTAGTTTGGCTCGTGGACTCCATGCACCCAGCCCATGGTCAGGCAGAAATGCCATGGTGGAAGAGCGGGTTGAAGCAAAGCTGCTCAGCCCATGTGGCTGGGAAGCAGAGCAAGGGAACAGTACCAGAAAGGAGGTGGGGAGCCTGGTGAGGTGGGGCACGCCTGTAATCCCAGCGCTTGGGAGGCTGAGGCAGGAGGATTGTTGAGAGTTTGAGACCAGCCTGTGCTGCAAAGCAAGCCCAAGGCCAGCCTGAACTGCATAGGGAGACCCTGTCTCAAAAAAAGACAAAAAATTATATTTATTTAAAAATAGACAAATAGGGGCCGGCCAGATAGCTCAGCGGTCTAAAGCACTGGCTTAGGCAAGCTTAGGCAACTGCAGGGACCATAGTTTGATTCCCAGCACCACATGCTGTGCCAGTCCCACCCCCAGGGAAGGCTGAGCCAGCCATAACATAAATAAATAAAGTTTTAAAAAAATATAAATAAATAAAAATAAAAATAAACAAACAAATATGTAATGTGGTTTAAGAAAATAAAATAAACTTAAAAAAAAAAAAAAAGGGCTGGTGAGATGGCTTAGCGGTCTAAAGCGCATGCATCGGGAAGTTTAGGCCACCCCAGGAAGCGCAGCTGGATCCCAGGCCCCACATGCTGTGCCACCCCCCACCCCCAGGGAAGGCTGAGCCGGCCATAACACAAACAAATATGTAATGTGGTTTAAGAAAATAAAATAAACTTTAAAAAAAATAAAAATTTATTAAATGATACATCATACATAATTACCTACTCTCTGTATAAAAGGCTTTCTTTTTCTTTCTTTCTTTCTTTCCTTCTACTGGGACCAAACCCAGGGCTTTCATACTAAGATACATCTTCAGCCCCTTTAATTTCTTTCCCTTTTTCTTTTCTTTTTTCAGAAAGGGTTTCACTACTTTGCTAAGTTGCCTGCACTGGGCTCTAAATTGGGTTCTTCCTGTCTCAGCCTTCCAGAGTGCTGAGATGACAAGTGTGCACCACCACACCCGGCTCTATTATATATTCAAGTATTATAGTGCTTGCTTCGGAGCACATGTACATCTAAGTTTTTTTTTTTTTTTTTTCAGGACTGGGGTTCGAACTCACGACCTTGCACTTGCCAGGCAGGCACTTGTGCCATGGAGCTAGCCCCGTGTACATCTAAGTATTACACATGTGTGTACAACTTATATGAAGTGAAACTTTCATGAAGTCAACCATATTCAATCAAAAGACTCTCTTTTACCCTCACACCATGTCATTTCTCTATTTTGGTGTTTAAGTGTCCTGTGATTAGTTAAATGATAACAAAAAAAGTAGACCAATCCACTTTGTTTCTCTCTCTCTCTTTTTTTTTTTTTCCATAGTTTAGAGGTTCCAAACTCTAGGAATACTAAAATAGACCACTGGGGCCAATGTTAGAAACTGACATCGTCAGATTAGCATCTCTGAGGAGTCCCCCAACAGGGGAGGAGGACAGGCAGGGCCAGGAAGCTGCAGCCCACTGAGAGCCAGGACAGGACCTCAGCACCCAGCTCCTGCTTCTGTTTCAGCACAGAAGCCTCCTCCACAGCCTGCTTTACTCTTCCTTTGACGCCACTGGTCCCCTTCCTACTGACCAGTGTTGACTGGCTCTGTCTTTCCTTTCCCAGGAAGTTGTTAAGTTTCCTGCCTCTCATAAAGGTCCTGAAAAACCGCCACCACAAGCTCCAGCTTTTCCCCATCTGGCCCTTCAAAGCCAGAGCCTTTTATCTCTGATGGAAAGTCCTTCACTTCTTCCTGATTTCAACTCTGCGCATTGTCCCAGCATTGTAACGGGGCTTTATCTATCTTAAAGTTGAGTGTCGCAGTTGGGAAACAATACAATACAGGACACGTAATTATAAGATTATTTTGTAATAGTCATCCAAAGAATCATACGAAGAGAGTGCAGGAAATCTGTCCACATGCTAAAGACCAAGGAATCCAGCTAGGGGCCCAGATCCCACAGCTGTGTCCTGCATGAGCCCAGACCTAGAGTCCCTGACAATGTCTCGTTCAGGCTTATTTGACAAATCTGTGCCAGGCAGACCCAAAGGTCAGTGGTAGAAGCTAGAAAATCTGTGCCGGCGTGATGAAGGATCTGTGCCAGCAGGCTGATGCTGGGGCTGAACTGGAGCCAGGAAGAACCAGACCTCCGCCAAGAGTACCACAGCCACCCGCTGCAACAGTGGGCTCCCAAGCTCCTCCCACAGTGAGGAAAGCCAAAGTCCTATCAGGAAAGCCAACATGACAAGCTTCTCCAGGAGACTGAGCAGTGCATCATCTTCCCCTCTGGAGCCAGGAGGCAATGCTCAAAGAGAGGACCAGAGCTCCCCCAAAGTGAACCATAGCCTTTCTCAGTGATGACGAGGCTCCGAGCTCCTTCGACAATGAGAACAGCCAAGTTCATTGGAAAAGCCAGCATGACAAGCCCCTCCAAGAAAACCAACAGCTCCCTACGGTCTCTCTAACAGCTTCTAAACGGCTTCCTCTCCAATTCTGCCTGTTGGGTGGCCAGCAACAATCCTCAGGTGGGCCTCCCCTAACCAGCACCTCGCTGGTTCAGTTCAGCGGGGTGTTACAAGTTGACCACCATACCTAGGATCCCCTAACTGATTTGTGCTCCACACTCTGGCTTTTCCCCACTGGCAAGGAACATGGCCTCACTTAACTCTTTTTTTTTTTTTTTTTTGCGAAATCGAGGATCAAACTCAGGACCTCGCACTTGCCAGGCAGGCATTGTGCCCCTGAGCTATCTCCCCTATTCCCTAAATTCTACTACTTCTTTTTTTCCCCAGTACTGGGGAGTGGACTCAGGACCCTGTGCTTACCAGGCAAGTGCTTATTCTACTTAGCTATCTCCCTGCAACCTAGCTTAGATCAAGTCACAGCACCAAGCTTAGAGGATCCAGGCCAGTGGCTGATGCTGCAGTCTTCCTGGTTTACTAGGACCTTGCACTTGCCAGGCAGGCATTTATGGCACTGAACTATCTCCTCGGCACTTACTTTTTCATTCTTTTTCTATTTTGGCCCTAAAATAAATGGTAATCTTTCGCATCCTGACCAGTTATTGATTGGGACAAATGAGCACCTGGAACACGCTGCTGGTCCCTATGGCGCCTGCTAACAGAAGTACCTGAGAGGAAGGACTTTGGTGTCCCACTATTTCCCTGCAACCTGGAGCCCTGCCCACCATATTTTTTTTTTTAAATTTTTATTTATTTATTTATTTGTTTGCTTGTTGTGTTTGTTTGTTTCTTTATTTATTCATTTTGTGGCTGGCTCAGCCTGCCCTGGTGGTGGCGCTGGCGCAGCATGTGGTGCCGGGGACCGAACTGCAGTCCCCGCAGTTGCCTGAGCCCTCCTAAGCAGGCGCTTTAGACCACTGAACCATCTCGCCGGCCCCCTGCCCACCATATTTGTGCAGGGAGGAGGGCACACAGAATAGGACCAGGCCTGATCCTGAGCAGAGTTACAAAAAAGTGTATAAAAGAGACCTAAACCAGCCCAAGTAATGAGGCATGTGGTAGTCCCAGCATTCTAGAAGGCTGAGGCAGGAGGATCAAGTCCAGCCTGGGCAACTCAGTGATTTAGTGAGACCTTGTCTCAACAACAAAACAAAATTTTTTTTTTTCGGAACTGGGGATCAAACTCAGGACCTTGCACTTGCCAGGCAGGCACTTGTGCCCCTGAGCTATCTCCCCAGCCCACAAAACAAATATTGAAGGGTTGTAAGATGTAGCTCAGTAAGAATGCCTTGGGTTCAATCCCCAATATCAAAATCAATAAACAAAAGCAACCATGAAAATCACAGAGACCCAGGGGAGGTGACACAGGTACACAGTGCTTGGCCTAAGACCTAGGAGAACAGGGAGACATGAGCAGAGCTGAGGGATGATCAGATAGACCAAAGCCACTGTGTTTGTCCCACAGTGGACAGGGAGAAGAGCGGCAGGTGAGGGAGTGCTTACTTGTGAGGCATGAGACTGAGGGCATAGCTCCGAGCAGAGAGCTCTGGTGCCACTATGTGAAGCCCAGGTTCCCCCTTCCTCTCCCCCACATGCCACCAAAGGGCATAAAAAGTGAAATAAGATTCCAGGAGTCATGCCTTTGCCAGGGTTTCCCACTGGGACTTCGCAGAGCACACCTAAAACAAACTTGGGCAATGCTAAAAGAAGATGCTTCTAGGTCTTCAAGTTTCATGTGTTCCTTCTTAAAAATGGTTTGCCTACTTCTTGCAAGTCATAAAATAGTTCAACAGTAAAAGCTATTTTTTAAAATGGGGAAAATAATGCAACTATGTCACATTCTCTTTAGATGAGGAGACAGAAACCCTATAAAGGAAGCAAGCATCTGAGTAATCATTTTCAGCCCTTTGCAGATCACCTTCCAGGCTTTTGGACCTACGAACTGATCAACGTTACCATAAACACGACATCCACACTAAAAACATCTGCCTTAGAAAGTTTAGGAAGCTGAAGAGTCACACTGTGTGTTAGTTTGTCCAAGATCCTGAAATAAAGTGCCACGGCTAGCCTTAAAAGGAATTTTACTGTCCTGTAGTACTAGAAGATAGAAGTCAGATCAATTTTGAATGTATTGTATAGTTAGATAATATGATTGCATCCCTATTTCCTAACTGTGAGGAGTTCTCTCTCTCTCTCTCTCTCTCTCTCTCTCTCTCTCTCTCTCTCTCTCCTTCTCTTTTTTGAGACAGGGTCTCGCTATGAGTTCAGGCTGGCCTTGAGCGCACTTTTAGCCCTTTGCAGATCACCTTCCAGTCTTTTGGCCCAGGCTGGTCTCAAATTCACACCGATCCTCCTGCCTCAGCCTCCCAAGTGCTGGGATTACAGGTGTAGAGGAGTGTGCTCTCGTTCCAGAGAAAATTTCTGTTCTCAGAAGACCTATGCTAAAGTATTTAGGCAGAAAAGGTCAAAATACAGTATCTACAAGCGGCTCTCAGGCTGGATGAGGTGGCGCACACCTGTGATTCCAGAACTCGGGGGAGGCTGAGGCTAGTGAAATGCCATAGTTTGAGGCCTGCCTGTGCTACATAGTAAGTTCAAGGCCAGCCTCTGCTCTATAGTAAGATTATCTCACACAAAATACAACAAAACAAAACAAAATAACTTGCAAATGCTTATGCAGATAACATAATAAGAGATGGAAAGGGATAGATGTGTTTTGTTTTGTTTTTGGTTTCTTTGAGACAGGGTCTCACTGTGCAGTTCAGGCTGGCCTTGAACTCACTTTATAGCCCAGACTGGTCTCAAACTTGGAATATCCTCCTTTTCAGCCTCTCGAGTGGTGGGATTATAGGCATGTGCCACCATGCCTAGCCATGGTAAAATGTTAACAATGTGATTTGGGGTGTATTTTCCCCCAAATTTTTCTTTTTTTTAATTTATTTACTTATTTGTTTGCTTGTTGTGTTTGTTTGTTTCTTTATTTTATTTATTTTGTGGCTGGCTCAGCCTGCCCTGGTGGTGGGGGCTGGTGCAGCATGTGGTGCCGGGGATCGAACCGCAGTCCCTGCAGTTGCCTGAGCCCTCCTAAGCAGGCGCTTTAGACCACTGAACCATCTCGCCGGCCCCCCAAATTTTTCTTAAAGTTTTAAGTCTTTCAAAAGCAACCACCACTACAATACACACTAATACACACACACACTAATACACACAATAAACACTAATACACACACACACACACAAAACATAGTTCAAAATAGGCAAAATCTTAAGCAGATGTTTCTCTAAGGAAGATATGCAAATGGGCCAACAAACATGAAAAGATATTGAACATCATTAATCATTAAGGAAATGCATATCAAAGTCTTATAGAGTCCCACCCATTAGAAGGAATATTATAGGTAGATACATAGATACATAGATACCCTGTTGGGGGAATGAATATTGTTCAAGATGTGTAGAAAATGCAACTCTTGATCACTGCTGGTAAGACCAGAACACGGGACAGCCACTTTGGAAAGCAACATGGCAGTTTCTCAAAATAGTAAGAATAAAATTATCATATGATGCTACAACTGGCCCTGGAATTTTTGAAAGGGTCTCATTGTGAAGTTCAGGCAGGCCTTGAACTCACTACTAGCTGACAGTGGTCTCAAACTCCCAGCAATGCTGGAGCTACAAGTGTGTGGCTAAAAAATGGAAGCTTAAAGGTTAGACTTTTGCTTGCTTCTCCAAAATTCCTCAGGCCTGGGAATAAATACCTACTCCACCCTTCCTGAGACAAAATGAAATTTTTTATTTCATTTTGACTCTTTTTTTTGTAGTACTGGGAATTAAAGTAAGGACCTTCCACTTGCCAGCAGCTGCTGTGCTACTGAGCTAGCTTCCTGGCCCTTTTTTGACTTTTTTTGAGGTTATGTAGTTGAGGTTGGCCTTGAACTCACTATGTTCCCCTCAAACCTTCAGCGTGCCTCCTGCCTCAGCCTCCTGAGTGCTGGGATTACTGGTGTGCGCCAACATCTGGCCTGACCTTGGATGAAGAGTACAGACAGCGGCAGCAGCAGGTCAAGTCTAACTCCATCCCCTTAGACAAAGGAGAGAGTAACCGGATCCAAGAAGGGGTGAAACAAGGCCTGAGTACGGTTGCTGCTTCCTGTATGCCCTTCCTCCCACCAGTGCTTGCTGCAGAAGACCCTGACCACCTGTGTGTGGGGAGATGGAGATTTGGGGCAGACAGGCCTGTCTGTCTCCTCCAAGCCAGCTTTGAGTAAGTCCTCTTTCCTTTCTACCACAATAAGTGGTCTGAGTGTGTAAAGTGGAGTGGCTGGTAATGAACCCTCTTTTGGGACACGTGCCATCAAAGATCAGCAAGCAGGGTCTCACAGAAATACTGTGTGCTGCATTGCTCACAATATGGAAAACACAGGGGTGGCTGTATGTCACCCCAGGTGGATGGGGTGGCACGGAAGGGACACTGGCAGGAAATTCTGACACTTGCTACTTAAAGACTTTGGGTTATGTGAACTAAGTCCGTCCCAGAGGGACAACTATTTCAGTCCCACTAATATGAATTTCCTAAGGTAGTCAAGTTCATAGCAACAGCATGTAGAATGGTGATCGCCCGGGGTGGAGGGAAACAGGAATGGGGAAACTGTGGGTAATGTGGAGCTCCAGTTTTGTAGGATGAAAAGAGTTTTAGAGATGCTGTTAGTGGTTGCACAACCATGTGAATACACTTAATACCAATAAACTCTACACTTAAAAAAGATTCTGGTGGTAAATATTTTGTGTATTTTACCAGAATAAAAATAATTAATGACTAAAGGGGGGGAAACCACCTGGCTACCATCACGATAGTAATTAACTCTGGCAAGAATCATCAATGGGGTAAAATTACAGGGTAAAATTTTAATGAAGAACAGGATATTTACATAGCTTCAAGTGATCTTCCTCCAACATACTTATTAATTATAAAAGGAGATAGAATAACTTTACAGTACAGAAAGCCAGGAGCTGTGCATGTCCCTGGTTTTTTTTTTTTTTTTTGAGACAGGGTCTCACTATACAGTTCAGGCTGGCCCTGAGCTCACTTTTGTAGCCCAGGCTGGTCTCGAACTCACACCAATCCTCCTGCCTCAGCCTCCCAAGTTCTGGGATTACAGGTGTGCGCCACCATGCCTGGCTTATCCCTGTTGATTAAATTAATACCATCAGCATCAGGACAAAGTGACACCATGAGTCTCCAGATACACTTACCATGAAGGACTGGGTATTGCTTCTGTGCGTCACTGCCAAAGTTTATGCAAAATTCTGATATAATTATGAAGGAACCAGCAGGCAAATCCAAATTGAAGACAGCTTGTTCTCTTAAAATAGTCCTGGCCATATAAGGTGCAGTGGTGCATGGCTATAATTCCAGCACTCAAGAGGCTGAGGCAGGAGGATTGCTGTGATTTCAAAGCCAACCTGGGCTACACAGAAAGTTCAAGAGTTCAAGAGTTCAAGGTCACAGGGACGAAGGTTAGATCCCCAACATGCTGTGTAAGTCCCACCCTAGGGCATACTGAGACTGTGGTTGAGACTGGGCATGGTGCCACAGGCCTGCAATCCCACCCCTTGGGAGGCTGAAAACAGGAGGATCACTATGAATCAGATCTGTGTAGTGAGACCCTGTAGACCGTGTACTAAATACATTAAAAAAAAAAAAAATAAAGTTCAAGGCCAGTCTGAACCACATAATGAGATCTAAACTCAAAAAAAAAAAAAAAGGTCAAGGTGTCAAGGTCACGAAAGATAAAGAATGATAGAGGAATCTTTTGAAATCAAAGAAGACTAAAAACACATGCCTACTGAATGCCATTTGTAATCCAGCACTTTCTTTTGCTACTAGGCATTATGTAGACATTTGGTGACTGTATAAGATTTTTAAATTACAGAATATAGCATGACAATTGCATTTGGCTATGCAAGAAAATGTCACAGTTTTATGAAGCAGATATTAAGTATTCAGAGGTAAAGGGCATCATGTCCAGATAAAAACATGCATGTGTAGTATTGATGTATACATGTACGTGCAAGTGTGTGCATATGTGTGTGTGCGTGAGAAAGAGAGAGAGACAGAGAGATAGAGAAAAACAGAGAGCGACAGAGTCAGTGAAAAATAAAGCAACCATGGTAAAACATTAAAATTCGAGGAACTGGCCAGGCATGGTGGTATACACCTGTGATCCCAGAACTCCAGAGGCTCAGGCAGGAGAATTGCTGTGAGTTTGAAGTCAGCCAGGGCTACACAAGGGAGGTTAGAGCACGTCTGCACTACATAGTGAGATCAGGTCTCAAAGAACCCAAAACAAAGGGGGCTTGTCAGGTAACTCAGCTGGTTCAAGCACATGATTTGGCAAACTCAAGGGTGCCATGGACCAAGGTTCGATCCCCACCCCCACATGGAGCATGAAACCTGCTCTTAAGGCAGCTTAACGCAGCCAAAAAAAAAAGAACTGAAGTCCTTCTACAACTATTTGCTTTGGCCTGGCTGTGGTGGTGCATCCCTGTAATCTCAGCACTTGGGAGGCTGAGACAGGAGGATCAGTGCAAGTTCGAGACCCTGTCTCAAAAAAAAGACAAAAACAAAACAAACAAACAAACAAAAAATCCCCAAAGACAGACAAATAAGCAAAACCTGGGCCAGCCAAATAGCTCAGCGGATTAAAGTGCCTACAAGCAGGCATAGGGGCCAGGGATTCGATCCCTGGGCCTGCAGTGCCAGTCTTGCTCCTGTGACATGCTGAGACAGCAATTGAGACTGGGCACAGTGGCATGTACCTGTAATTCCAGCTCTTGGGAGGCTGTAAACAGGTGGATCACTACGAGTCCCATCTAGTAGTGAGACCCTGAACACCCTGTAGACCCGTCCCTAAAAAATAAATAAATAAACACAACCCACACAGATTAATAGTGTATAGTTTGGTAGCATCCAAAGCAAATTTGTAGCGGATATACCATGGGACATAGTTGTGCTTCCCAACTATCCAGACTACCTCTAGGCTGGGCATGGTGACACATGTTGTTCTCCCAGGAGGATCACCGAAAGTTTAAGGCCAGCCTGGACTACAGAGTGAGATCCTCTCTCAAAAACAAAGCATGGCCCAAAACAAAAAACTCAAAACATTAAATCACCCCATTTGGTCTCCCTTCCTTTGTCATTTTATTGTGTTATTAATTGTCTGAGATCAGAATTGGGCTTAGGTTTTTTAATATATTCATGAATTAGGTGAGTTTGTCTAGAGTTGAAGTGGCACATTTATCTCGATGTGACTTCCAGAAAGTAAAAGAAGCTTCCATGGCCACAAGCTCAGGGCCAGCTGTCCCTGGGAGGGAGACTGGAATGGACGCCTCTTTAAGGGAAACAGTCAGGGAATGATTTCCCCTCAAAGTATCCCAGGGCTATTGTCTGACTAGCTGGTAGACGGCTACCCTGGCTTGTTAACACAGTCTGAGACCTGCTTCCTAAATTTTGTCTTCCTACTCTATCAAGATGACAGCAAAGAAAGAGCAAAAGTATCAAAAAGGCAGACTTGTTTAACCCATGTTAGACAAGTGCTCTACCGTTAAGCCATACCCCCCCCCCCACCACACACACACTTTTTTTTTCCAATTAGGATATCATGGACTCATTATGCAACTGCTACTGCAGATATCAAATGTGCTCGCTACAAACTTGCGACATTTCTCAGACTGGCTTTAAATTCATGGGGATCCTGCTGCCTCAGCCTTTCAAGTCCTGGAACTATAGATGTGCACCATCACACTCGGTTTCAAATAATTCTTAAAAGTATTACCGAGGTCTTCAGTAGTTAACATTTAATCCTGTGCGCATGGCGTTGGGCTAGGCTTTGCAAATTTAGGAAGACCAGTGGAGCACGTAGTCCTTGCCCAACAGTTGATATCTGGGAAAACACAGAATGGCCAGAGAAATGGAGCACATTATTACATACACAGGAGCACAATGGGAAACAAAGTATTCTGTGATACGGGCTGCGATCACACACGAAGCATATTTGGAACCAGCACTCTAAAGAAGTGACAGGGACACAGGCCACACTGTCCTGGTAGGAGAGGGTCAAGGTCACGTCCCACACAGACTGAGCTACAGGAAGTGAAGACAGGCTTATTAACAATAGGTGACAGCGAGTTTACCACACACTGAGCTTGCACAGGCAGGAGGCACTGATGACATAAGAAACAAGCAGAGGGAAGTGGGCCTCACTGCTGGGTATAAACAGTGCATTGAGCGCGTCTCGTAGGTGGAATCGCAGCAGAAACCTCGCCTCTCCTAGCAAAGCAGGATAATGCTGTAGGAAGGGTACGGTTTTGGCATCAAAGCACCGTGAGTCAAGTCCTAGCTACCTCGGCCATTCCCTGCGAAACTGGGCAGATCACCCAATCACTAGGCGGCTGCCAGCTCATGGGTGTGCAGTCGTGACTAGGATGAAATTCAGAGCTGCGCCAGACACCTAGCAGGGGCAGGCACCCCCGGCGCGACATCTCGCCTCGCTCTTGGCCTACTGGCTGAGGCAGGGCGCTGTGATAACTGCTGGTCTCCCTCCTCCAGTACATTGCACGCTCGCATCCAAGAGATTATATAAGGTATTTCACGTCTTCGTGCTGCGTCTGACTCAAGGCACATTCTCAGGAGATAGGGAAACAGTAACAATCATGAAAACGCCCCATTGAGGTAATACGGACGGTTTAGTGTTACCTGCGTGCGTACTCAGTGCCGGGCTCTGTGCGCGGAGAATTTGACAGATCTGCTTATCTAATCCTCACCAGGATGCTTATCGCGTACAGCCTACGAGGATGAGGATGAGGATGAGGAGCCTCTGAAATCTGTCCACGCCGGAAGTCCAGCAAGCGGGGCCCAGGCCTTGGCCGCTGGATGCCAGTGGCAAGGAAAATCTCCCTCCTGCGTTCCCAGGGAAGGCCCCCACCGACCAATGGGAGCTTCGGCAGCTGCTTGAGCACCGAAAAGGAACATCTGCGACAGGGATAAGTCGCTCCAGGCGCGGACCTCGGTGGCGGCTGTGCGCCCAGCAGGACTGGGTGCACGCAGGGGAGGCGCTCGCGGGTTGTATTCTTAAGCGCACCCGGTGCCTTTTGGCATTTGCTGAGCAAGTGGACTCCGGGAAGAAGAAGCCCTCCTGTGGCCCAGAAGCCCCAGAGTGCGCGCAACAGCAGTCGGGGAAGGAGGATGGACAGGGCTAGGAGAATGGAAAGGCTGGGTCTGACAATGAGGTGCTGGTGATATTTACCAAAGGCTGTTGGATGTATCAGTTAAAAGTGGGACCTCTAGGGGCCGGCGAGATGGTTCAGTGGTCTAAAGCGCCTGCTTAGGAGGGCTCAGGCAACTGCGGGGACTGCAGTTCGATCCCCGGCACCACATGCTGCGCCAGCGCCACCACCAGGGCAGGCTGAGCCAGCCACAAAATGAATAAATAAAGAAACAAACAAACACAACAAGCAAACAAACAAATAAATAAATAAATAAA
>PVKN010017602.1:0-17255 GCA_004027915.1 Capromys pilorides
GTAGATTGGACTCATAATGATTCTCCTGTTTTAAGCTTCCCAAGCATTGGGATTACAGGCGCATGCCACCACACCCAGTCTCAATTTCTGTCTCAGCATGCTTCAGGGACAGGGCCAGCACAGCACTACAGGGATGGAACCCTGGCCGCTGAACTCTGCCTAAGCAGGCACTTTAATCCTGAGCTATCTGGCCAACCCAAGGGTTTCATTTTCTTAAGGTAAAAACTGAGGCTATTGATCTCAGACTCATCTTTTCTTCTAAAATAGACATTTAGGGCTGGCATGGTAGTGCACATCTGTAATCCCAGCACTTGGGAGATTGAGGTAGGAAGATCACTGAGAGTTCAAGGCCAGGCTTGACTACATGGTGAGTTCAAGACCAACCTGAACTTCAAAGACCCTGTCTCAAATAAATAAATAAACAAATAATTAGACATGTAGTGTGATTATTTATTTGTTTTCTTCTGAGGCAGGGTCTCACCATGCAGTGCAGGCTGGCCTTGAACTCATGGCAATTCTCCTGCCTCAGCCTCTACAATTTCTTAAGTAGTGCTTTAGTTGGATTCCACAATTTTTGATATTTTAATTCAATTAAAAAATAATTTCACTTTTTTATCAGTTATAATACTGTAGTCATAATAATTCTTTTTTTTTTTTAATGAGCAGAGCATATTTATTGAAGGAAAGAAAGCTCCTGTTGGGGAGGGTCCTGAGTGGGTGTCCCCACATAATAATTCTAACAGTTAAAAAAATAAGAATTTCACATGCTATGCTGGCCCCACCCCCTAGGCATGCTCAGACAATCCAAATAAGTCCAGGCATGGTGGCACACACCTGTAATCCTAGTGCTGAGGAGGCTGAAAGTAGGAGAATCACTATGGGTCTGATCTGTGTAGTGAGACCCTGTACCAAATACATAAAATGAAACAATAATAATAATTTCAAATTTCACTTTGAAATTTATTTTTCACTCATAGCCTACTTAAAAATATGCTATCTAGTTTTGAAATATTTATATATTTTCCATATTTCTGTATTATTGCATTTAATCAGAGGCGTATTTCTTTTTTTAAATTTAATTTAATTTTATTTTTTTTAAAAAGTTTATTTTATTTTATTTTTTAAACCTCATTTATTTATTTGTGTTCTGGCTGGCTCAGGCCACCCTGGGGGTGGGGCTGGCGCAGCATGTGGTGCTGGGGATTGAACCGCAGTCCCTGTGGCTGCCCAAGCTTGCCCAAGCAGGTGCTCTAGACCACTGAGCCATCTCACCGGCCATTATTTTTTATTTTTAGTGTTATGGCTGGCTCAGCCTGCCCTGGAGGTGGAGCTGGCGCAGTATGTGGTGCCAGGAATCGAACCGCGGTCCCTGCAGTTGCCTAAGCTTGCCTAAGCAGGCGCTTTAGACTGCTGAGCCATCTCACCGGCCCTATATTCTTTTTTTAATGTGTGTGTGTGTGTGTGTGTGTGTGTGTGTGTGTGTGTGTGTGTTTTCTTTCTTTCTTTCTTTCTTTTTCTTTTTGTACAGGGTCTCACTAGGCAGCTCGGACTTGTAGTGATCCTCCTGCCTCCCCAGCTCTGTGCTACCACACCCAGACTTGGTGGCTGGCTCAGCATGTCTCAGGGCAGGGCTGGCATGGGATGTGGTGTTGGGGATCAAACCTGGTCCCTGCACTTGCCTAAGCAGGCATTTAGTCTGCTGAGCTATCTCACTGGCTCTGCATTTAATCAGTGAGCATGATTCATATAACTTTAGTGTTTATAAATTTTTTGAGACTAATTTCATGGCTCAGAATATGATCTTAGTGTGCATTTGAGAAGAGTTTGTCCTCACTGTTGTGGGATGGGGTGCTATGTAAATGCCAATTAGTCAAAGTGAGGATAGTGATATTTAAGTATTCCCTATCTTCCCCAATTTTTTCTATTTGTTCTATTACTTACTGAAAAAGAAACTTTGGGGCCAGGGATATAACTCAGTGGCACAACACCTGCCTGGCAAGTAGAAGGTCCTGAGTTTGATTCCCAGTACAAACAAACAAAATAACCAGAAACAGATTTTGAAATATCTGAAGGCAGAATATTTCTTTTTTCATTCTTATAATTTTAGGCTTTTTTGTGAGCTTTTTAAAGTGAACTTCTTAACAATTAACAGAATGGACAACCAGTAGTATAAGAAAAAATATTTGCAAGCCATGTAAGAGGTTGATACTCAGATATGTAACAAACTTGATTTACTAGTCAAAACCCAAATAACCTGATTTTAAAATGGGACAAAGGGACTCGGAATATAGCTCAGGAACACAGCACCTGCCTTGCAATCTCCAGGTCCTGAGTTCAATTCTTAGTACCAAAATAAAATAAAATGGAATAAGGACTTGAGGTATACACATGGCTGAGAGAACTGTAGAAAGATGTTCACTGTTGTGGATCATCATGGAAATGCAAATTAAAACTACAATGACATGTCAATTCATATACTTCATATATTTTTTAAGGATGTACGGAAAAGGGAATCCTTGTATACTGTTGTAGGAGTGCAAATTAGTACAGCCATTATGGGAAACAATATGAAACAATATATGATCCACCAAAATCAGCACTGGAAATACATATATATATGTATACCTTTTTAAAAAAATTCTTTTATATATCCAAAAGAAATTAAATCAGAATGCCAAAAGATCATCTTGACTTCTATGTTATTTATATCATTGCTCATGATAGTCAAGATATGGTGTCTACCAGTGGATGAATGATCAAAAAAACGTACTTACACATACAAATGCACACAAATGGAATACACTACTCAGTCCTGTCTCTTATGACAACATGGATGAACCTGAAAGAAGATATGGTAAGTGGAATAAGTCAGGCAACTGAAGATAAATACTACATAATCTTGTTTGTATGTAGAATCTGGTAAAGTTAAACTCACAGAAGCAGAGAATAAAATGATAGTTACCAGAGACTGGGGGATGGAGGGTTTAGGGAGATGTTAGTAAAAAAAAATCCAAATTTCAGTTAGGAAGAAGAATAAGTCAACAGGTCTGTGACTATAGATGTTAAGTGTTCTCATCACAAAAATTAAGTATGGGCAGAAATGAATATGCTAATTAGTTTGATTTAGCCATCACATTGTGTATACATGTTTTATAATACATTGTACATCATAAACATACAGAATATATAAAATGGAAAGCATATTTTTATTTGTCAATTTCAAAGTTCCCTTCACCTAAAATGTTTCTTTTAGGCAACATATAATTGAGTCTGATTTCATTTTCCAGTCTGACACTATTTGGTTTTCAATTCGGGCAGTTACACAAATTATGGTTCATATGACAATGTGGTTGGGATTAAATCTAATATTATGCTGTTAGTTTCCTATTTGACTGTACATGTTCTTTGTTCTTCTCTTTTACTCCCTTACTTTATTCAATTGGAAAGTATCCCATTTTATGTATATCATTGGCTTAGCAATTTAACTCTTTGTTGTGTTATTTGCCACTACATACATTTGTGTTTGCCTTAACTTGGGCACTACACTAAATTGTAATTTAGTTCTTTGACTCCTTGGGCTTAGTGAGCTTTGTACACAGTAGATTTTCAATACCTGCTTACTGTATGAATGAGCATTTGTTTCTTTGCTTCCTACATCTACAAACATTTGGTTCTTACCTGCTAAGGATGCTCCAGAGGATAACTAAATCAAGGTAAGTGGAAAAAAAAAGAAAGGAAGAAGAATCCACAGACGTGGGTAAAATAGAATTACTAGAAGTTTTTATATGATAAAAACAACCAATGTGTAAAGAAGTGAAAAAGTTTGAAGACAGTCTTTTTTAAAAAATCATATAGGACAACATAAAGTCTTCCCTCATAATAGACTCGTCTTTACAAATAGCTTTTACGTTGCATTTTCTGAAGCTCTGTAGTTGTTACAATCATAATGATGTTCTTTTAAGCCTGCTTTTTCTGAAAATCAGGTCCTTTGGAACTATGATTGGTATTATTGTATTTGTCAAGTAGTGAATGAGGACAGAGTTCTATGTTCTTTCTTTGATGTTTTCACAAACATGGAAATTCTACCCCATGAAGTTATATGGGGTTCCATAGAACCTATTACCTTTAATCTCCAGGTAGCTAAACTTATAAACTTCAAAATATGAAAATGTTTGCTGGTTCCCTGGGGATCTATGAAAGCATCAGGAATGTTAAGGATTTCCTTAAACAACTCAGTTCACATCAGGTAAAACTTTCAATGCACTGAGAAATGAGTTTCTGTTTAGAAAGATAAAAGAGGAATTGGCCCCACTCTGGGGGTTGTTCTGGAGGGCACACACAGGAGCAAGGGTGGAGTTCCCAGAGGACAGTGATGAGGGAGGCTGCTCAAATAGAGCGCCCAGTGACAAAGTGGACCAACTCCAAGGAAAGCCTAAAGCTTTCATTCAACAAGAAACTGTAGTATCAGTTTTTTATGTATTTTTAGAATTAAGGGCCCCTTTGAAAATCTAATGGAAACCATGGGTCTTTTTCTTCTAGAAAACAATCCATATGTACCTATGTGTACACACATACACACACATACAGACACACATACACACACACAGAAGTTTGCATTCAATTATGAAACTCATTTTTGAACGATGGGTTAACAATGCTCAGTGTACTGCTCACTTCGGCAACACATACACCAAAAAGAATGCTGCATATATACAGGTGCTTATGTGTGAGGTGAGACTTGGCACCTTCACCTCTGAGACTCTGTGACCCTCTGGTCTATTGCCATCCTCATCACTACTTTTAGAGGTCATCTAAGGGTCCTAAAAAACCGGCACAAATATTTCCTCCTTTGAATGTTCTGCCTCACTTCTTTTCTGGTTGTTTTTTTTTTTTTTCTGAATAATAATGTACTTAATCCTCTATCCCTTATTCCAGACATTACTGCTTCTTCTAAATTTACTGTTCCCTTCATTGAAGACAGATTCTAATCCCTCAGCTTTCTGGGATGCCAGCAGACTCCAGTCTGAAGATTTTATCTCTGAGATTACTATTAATCTCCTACAATGGCAAGCCTTGCAGAGGTATTGGTGATGAGGAAGATATCACTCTCCCTAGTCTTCCTTTCTACTGCAACCAGGACAAAATCCCCTATGACAATATGCTTCATTTATTAGCTTGTGGATTTTTCTTCGTTGTTTCTACTTTTGTTCCTACTTGTTGCCTTGCAAATAATTTACCAATTAATTTGGTCCACATGCTCTTGCAAGGGTATACCTTCTACTGCTCTGTCAGCTACTGGAACCCCTTTGAGGAGACTACTGTGCATTGTGTGGTGTAAGTACACTCT
Source organism: Capromys pilorides (assembly GCA_004027915.1). Lineage (NCBI taxonomy): Eukaryota > Metazoa > Chordata > Mammalia > Rodentia > Capromyidae > Capromys > Capromys pilorides. Next base: position 5,348 of record PVKN010017602.1, read on the forward strand.
GACAGGCATAACTGAGAGAAGTGTTCGTGATGACAAGGCACGTGGGATGCAGAGCTAATGCATCATGGAGTTCTCGCCATGTAGCCTTTTCATGTTGGGCAGTGATAGAAAACTAGACTTTAGCTTCTTCTCTGTACAATGGAGATAATGTTAGTTGCTAACCCACAGGATTGTTTGACAGGATCACATTAGTCAGTGTACATAAACAGCAAGGTACTTAGCACCTACTAAGTGCCTTGTACTAGATTTTCATCCATATGTCCAAGATAGAAATTTTACTTAAAATGAACCCAAAATCTGGAAAGCTCTTGCGCCTTAATACCTTTGATTTTTTTACTTTTGTGTGTGTGTGTGTGGCTGGCTCAGCTTGCCCTGGGGGTAGGGCAGGCACAGCATGTGGTGCCAGTGATTGAACCTTAGTCCCTTTGTTTGCCTAAACTTGCCTAAGCAGGTGCTTTAGATCACTGAGCTATCTTGCAAACCCCATAGCTTTGATTCTTAATATATCATTTCTACTGTTATTGCATTTATTAATCTCTTCTTTACTGTAATGACTAGAGTATTGTCAATTCTTTTCCCCTCCCCTTGCAAAGTCCTGAAATAAGCAGAGCATAATTTTTTTGCATTGGTGACTTGAGACTTAGATAAATGTCTTGCTTAGTTTGACAGAAAGTTAGCATCTGCGATACAAGCGAAGGCTTTGCTTGTCTCTTTGCACTATCTGCCTTAATTTCTGTACTAAAATAAACTAGAACATCGAGGCCCCATCTAGTACAGAACTAACATGAAGGCAGATGGAACACACCTGAATCCACCCTACAGCCTGGACCCTGGATCAAGCTTCCCCCAGTTGAACTATAGGCTTAAGAGTGAGAAATGCTTAGAGAGAGAAACACTTAGAAAGTGGTTATGCAGCAATAGCTGACTATGCAGCCACCTTTCTAGCTAATCTCCCTGCCTCTAGTTTCTCTCTATTCCACTCGTTTTCAGTTGCACCTTCTGGCCCCAGGCATACTAGCCCTATACTATTCACAGATATAATGCTATGTCCAGGCATTTCATTGTACAATATGCTGTTTCTTTCCCTAGTCAAATGTTTTTTGTTTTTCAAGAACCAACCTGTATGTTTTATGCTTCATAAAGTTAAGCTTTCTCTAACTTGCTTCAAAGTCAAAAATAAGTCATTTAGTGTATATAATTGTAGAGGAAAACTCACAATGTATTATAGATACATACATACATTGTGTGTGTGTGTGTGTGTGTGTGTGTGTGTGTGTGTGTGTACAAGCCTATCTATGTAGCTGTAATATGCATTTCTGGAAACTAAAACTGTACATTCTTGGTGTTCATTTGCCTGGATAAAATTTACCATGACAGACAGTGCCTTGCAGAAATTATGCTTGCCTAATAGTTTACCTTTCTTCTTACTCTCTTCTATGCAAACATTAATTTCTAGGACTGAAGTGATTTTAGTTCCCCCACACACTCGAAGTCCGAACCTCCAAAAATATGTTCCAAGGAACCCCAGGACACTTAACTCCAAGAGGCTTTGGAAGACATTTTAACTTTCTACAGGAAATACACTGACACTCAACATATGCTAAACACTGCATAACCTTTAACATGAGGTAGTTTAAATGAAAAACATTCCTCTAAATGGCATTCTCTGCAAACCTGGGTTTTCAAGAGTTTAGAGTAAAAAGCAAATAGTATGTGAAAATCAGTGTGGAAAAAGAAGTTGTCATTGTATCTAATCTGGTCCTCCATCAGGAACCTGTGTAGTGCCAAGCAGATGCACAGTCCATTAGTACATTATTGTTTTAATTTAAGAACAAAATTAAACCAGGTAAGTTGCTGCATGCCTATAATCCCAGCACTTGAGAAGCAAGGCAGGAGGACTGCTGTGAGTTTCAGGTCAACCTGGGCTACATGCACAAGTTCAAGGCCAATTTGCACTATATAGTGAGAACCTATCAAAAAAAGTAATAAAATTAAAATTTTTATTTTAATTTAAAGCAGCTACTGCTGGATACAGTGGTGCACACCTATAATCCCAGCACTCAGGAGGCTGAGGCAAGGGGATTGCTGCAAGTTCCAGGCTAGCCTGAACTACACAGTGAGACCCTGTCAGACACACACACACACACACACACACACACACACACAAAATTAAAAATAAAAACATAAATCAGCTACTTAGTTGTTAGATCATAATTATATATTTCATTGTTTAGACCTAATCAGTTAATAATGGGATGACTAGGTATTATTTTAGACCTAGGGATGCCATAAAATCAGCAAGATGTAAAAGGTTCAGCAAACTGAGGAAGCTTAGAAATGTTTGTCCTGAGCTGATGCATACTTCTGGACTACTCCCTGTGCAACACCCATACTTGAAATGTATGAGGCTCGTTTGTCCTTCAAAATAATTAATAATAATAATAATAATAATAATAATAATAATAATAAAACTAGCTTCAGTTCAGCTTCCTTCAGAAGCCTTCCTTGACTTTCATGGATGGAGGTGATGATGGTGGATCTGGCCCAGTGCTTGCTTCCTGAGGAAGTCCTGTTCTCAGACCATGTCCTGTGTATTGAAATACTATTCAAATAATGAAAACATTGCTCTTATGGACAATATCTCTAAGAAGAAACTCTGGAGTCCATCTTTGATTGCTGTCTTTTTTTTTTTTTTTTTGGTAGAACCAGGAATTGAACTCAGGACCTTGCACTTGCCAGGCAGGCATTTGTGCCCCTGAGCTATCTCCCTGGCCCCACTATCTTTCTTTTAAACCTCATAACTGATCTATCAGCAAACCCAGAATTGAAACTTTCTCCGTTGATACAGCCCTAGGCCCAAGTCATCACCAGCTTTCACCTGTGCTGTGAACAGCCTTTTGATCGCGCTTTGTGTCTTCTCTAGCACTTCTTCAGTCTTTTCACAACCCCACATCTTAAGGGCACCTTTTAAATATAGGTTAGATCAAATCTAGGTCCACTCAAAACACTTGTAACAGCTACAAAGGCCAGAATCCTACTGGGAATGACAAGACCCCCCTAGTATCATCTCCTGCTAACTCCCAACTCTACCTCCTCCTAGCTTCTCATCCCATGCATGCTCGCTGACTTCACCCATTGCTCCTACACCAGACCCAGTCCTGTCTTTTCTGGCTTGTGCAACTTGCAGATCCTACTAGAAGTGTTCTTCCTTTAGACAGCTACAGAAGTTCCCTCATTTGTTTCAGATATTGCTATTAATATCTGATTCCCCAGCCATCCTATCCAGATGTTCAGTCTTGCCCCCAGCACCTCGCATATCCCCTCTCCTTTTCTCCTTAGCATGTATCATATCCAACTTTCTATGCATCTTACGTTTTTATCTTGTTTGTTGTTTGACTCTCCTACTAGAACATAACTCTGGGAGAGCTGGGATTTTTGTCTGCTTTATTCACTACTTTATCCCCAGTACTTACAATGATGTCTCTTAGGCTCCCAAGATAAATGGATTGAATGAATGACAGAAATAAAACATAAATGACAAATCATGTATTGGAATAGGGTTAGACAAAAATCAGTGGAACAAAATAGAAATCCTAGAAATAGACTCCTACGTGTACGACCCCTTGATGTTGGACCACAAGCAGAAATGTAGATCAACTGGAAAATGTCAGACTTTGAATAAACAGTGCTGGAGAAATTGTCATGAGCTGTACACAACTAGTGGGATTTGTGGGAAGCATTGTTATGGGTTCTAGTTGTCCCATGGACAACTACATGGGAGAGAATTACATGAACCCCCTAGTTGTAGGTGAAATAAAGATCTAAATGTGAAAACATAAATACAAAATTGTTATAATCATATTGGAGAATAATTCCATGACCTCAGGGAAAGAACTTCTTACAACAAAAAGCACTATCCACATAGGAAAAGATAAATTCAGACCTGATGCAATTTAGAATGTTTTCCAGATGTTATAATGAAGAGACAGAAAAGGCAAGGTATGAAGTAGAGACAGTATATGAAATCCATGTAACTATCACAGGGACAAAGCACTCCTGCAATCAAAAGTAAAACAATCATTAGAAAATGAGCAAAATCTTAAATAGGTACTATACTTAAAGGGAAACCCAAACTCTCAATAAGCCTATTTTTATAGTTTGGGGATTTTCAAGGGGAACCGTACAATACAGGACACATTTTATAAGATTATTTATAATAACCACCCAAAGAATCATAAACAAAAAGAGAATGCAGAAAATCTGTCCACACACTGGAGAACAAAGAATCCAGCTGAGGGCCTGGATTCCACAATAATGTCCTGCATGAGTCCAGCTGAAGACCTAGAACCCATAACAATGCTTCCCACAAATCCCACTAGTTGTGTACAGCTCATGACAATGTCTCACACAGGCCTGCTCCACGGATCTGTCTGGGAAGGCCCAAAGTCAGTGATAGAAGCTAGAAAGTCTGTGCCAGCTAGATGAAGGATCTGTGCTAGCAGGCTGAGGGATCTGCACTGGAGCCAGGAAGCAATCCTGAAGGTAAGCACCAGAGCTCCTCTGAAAGGTACCACAGCCATCCTCAGCAACAGCAAAGTCCTGAGCTCCTCCAGCAATGAGGAAAGCTAAGTTCCCATCAGGAAAACCAGTGTGACAAGCTTCTCCAGGAGACTGAGCTGTGCACCATCTTGGCCTCCGGAGCTAGAAAGCAGTGCTCAAGGTGAAGATCAGAGCTTCCCCCAAAGTGAACCATAGCCATTCTCAGCAACAACAAGGTCCCAAACTCCTCTTCTGATGAGAATAGCCAGGTTCATCAAGAAAGCCAGCATGACGAGGTCCTCCAATAGTATCGCCCAAGAGAACCAAAAGCTCCTGAACAGCTTCCCAACATCTTCTACTAGCTCCCAACAGCCTCCCTCTTTCCTCTCTAGTTCTGCCTCTTATGCTGCCAGCAACAATCTTCAGGAGGGCCTCCCACACCCAGCACCAAGCTGGTTCAATTCAGTTGCATGTTACAAGTTGACAACCAGTTGTCAATCCATCACACCTATGAAGAGATACTCACAAACGAATAGTAAAAAAAAAAAAAAAAATCAAATCAAAATCACAGTGAAATGCCTATGAGACTGATATAACAAAGTCCAATAGTGAGTGCTAGCATAGATGAAGAATAAGAGGCACTTTCATACTGCCCCCCTCCTTTGGGCATCCAAAGTGATACAACCATTATACAGAACACTATGGCACTGTCTTCGTTACTTTTGTTGCTAAGATAAAATACCCAATGCCCAAAATTAAAGGGAGGAGAGATTTAGTTAGCTCACACTTTGTGGAAGTTTCTGTCTATAACCTGCAACAGCTCATGGCAATAGAAGATAGCAAAAAGCAACAAGAGCAAAAGAAAGTCTAATTGGGAAGGGAAGACAGGCAGACTTGTAGGTTTTAGCAAGGTTCAGCTTCTTAATTTTGCATTTTTTCTTGAAAACTGCTCTTTTTTTGACAAATCTTTTATATGAATCGTGAAGCTTAATATAAAGTTTTAAAAAAGAGAGAAGCTGGCAGCTGTTAATATTAGTGACAAGTTTAAAGGTCTAAGAAAAGACATTTCTGGCAATAAAATGGAAAAAAAATTTTTTCACATAGAACAATAAACACCTTTATTATATGAGCTAAAACAGGAGGGAAGGTTTATTTGCCTTTCCGGACCTTGATTTTTCCCAGATAGAACTCCAGCTCTCGCCCTCTAGCACACAGCCATCTGCTTGGCCACACTGGCCTGGTCTTGATGCAATGCAAGCAAGGAGCTTGCCCTGCTGGAGCTGCTCTTCCAGAAGACTGCTGATTATGGCGTTCTTTTTCCTTTCGTCATACTGCTTTTGAATTTTCTTTGATCGTTTTTTGTTTAAAATCTCCTCCTCCTCAGGAGTCAGCTTGGCCCCCTTTTTTTTTTGGCCCAGGAGCAGTGCATAGTGGGATTCATACCACTGTGGGTCCGGCCTGCTGTCAGTGAGCACAATGCAGTTCACCAGGGTCTTGGTGCGGACCAGCTCATTATTCGATGCATCAGTGATCCTTGATTTTCCGAGTACAACACTCAGAGCCCCAGAAGTTTCCCACATCGAGCCGCAGGGCTCGGTACTTCTTGTTGCCTCCTCAAACTCGGACTGTGTGTATGTGGCAGGCGCCAGTCTTAATGTTGACAGCAGGGCGCCCCAGCTCATACTTCCGCTTCTTGTGATAGGGCTTTCTTTTGCCTCCCGGTCTTGCGGCGCTTGTGCCAGTTGTCCCAAGAGATTCCCATTGCTTGGCGCCGGCTGGAAAGAGGTCAAATGGAAATTTTGGATTAGTTAAAGAATGAGATGTCAACATGCTTATTGGCAAAGCTTTGAGTTTTGGAGATCCTACCTTAGGCATTAGGTAAAAATATGAAAAAAAAAATTGTGTAAAATTTTCAGCAATTACTCCAGCCAATCTAAAATTGTGCTTATCAAGTGAGCCAAATTATTAAGAGCCTAGAGAAATCACTTAAAATTTTACTTTGAGAGGAAAATATTAAACTAGAATAATGTGTTAATGAAGCACTACAATGGCAGGTGAGCAACGTGACCTTGGTAGCTTACCAATGTAGAATTTGATCTCACATAGTGAGCCTACTGAGTGGCAAGGCCAGGGTGTGGAGAAGCATTGTTCCACACTCATTTGGGAACAGCCTGGATATCACTGTCCAGCTAGCAGAGAGCCTGCAGGTGCCACAGCAGGTGTTCATGGCCTGGCCTAGAAGTGGACACATTCCTGCTGCCACTTTCCATTGGCCAGGACACAGTCACATTGCCACCCACATGAGGAAAGCTAGAACATGCTCTCACTAGAAGCCAGTTTCCACTGTGCTACACTTAGAAGGGCAGCTTGAGGCTTTCTTGAACAGCTGGGTTTTGTGCCACAGGGTGGTTCATTACTTTGTGGATTCAGGAAGGTTTCAGAACACATTATTTGTTCAATGTCAAGTCCCATTGTATATTAGTTGTGACATTTACATTGCCTGTGCTTCACACCTCATAAAGTTAAGGACTGTGTTTTGTAAATAAATTCAAACACAGGGGTCAGAGAGATAGCTCAGGGGTACAAGTGCCTGCCTGGCAAGTTCAAGGTCCTCAGTTTGATCCCTGGTTCAAAGAAAAAAAAATTCAAATGCACACATGCACACACGTGCTCAAGTCTAATTTTTTTTTTTTTTTACTTTTCTTTTTTATTTTTGGAAAGCATTTTTCAAGATTTTTATTAGTACATATATTTGATATACTAGCAAAAGGATTTTTTTCCATTTTTTTGTTCTGTTTCTCTCAAGCTTAAATTTATGTTTCACAAAAAAGTACTGTACACAAAACCCTCTATACCTAATATTTATTCATTTAATGCTATATCTCATCCACAGTACCACAGAAGAAAGAAAATAATATGTTTCAAAAATTTTCCCAGGCCCATAAATAAAAAGCCTCCTCATTCTTTATTCTAACTGTTCTCTTCTGCTTTATGGGTCTTTTGTAATGTATTTATTCAAAATCTAACCCTGTAGTCCCACTGCCTACTATAGCACCTGATGTAAGAGAAGATATTTTATAAATGTCCTGAAGATAGTCACAATATGAGAAAGCATATAAGCAAACATGAAAATAGCCCAAACTATCGGCATATTAACATCTAACTGAAATAATTGATTAGAAAGGTATTCAGGCAGTGTGTGGGGAACAATGTCTGAGCCCAAGTTTCGGTCTCAGAATATCTGGGTTGGAATTCTAGCTCCACCATTCCCTAAGTGGGTGCCCTTCAAAAACTTATTTCTTTTACCTGTGCCTCTGTGTCTTCATTTTTAAATGAGAAGAACCCTTTGGGATAATGTATATCAAGTGCTAAGTACAGTGCCGGACACATTCTCAGCACTAGATACCTGTCTGATGTCCTTGAGGGCAGTTCATGGAGATGTGTCCTGGAGAGGAAGGAGGACAGTGGCACCAATGGTGCAGAGATGTCAATAGTGAGGAACGTCCTAAGCAAAGGTACAGAGTGGGGTTCAGAGTGATGTGGAAAGGAAGCTGGCGAGATGTGGCCAGGGATAGCAAACTGAAATTTGTGTTTAATACCCCTTGTTTGGAGAGAAGGAGCAGGAATATCTCTGTTCAGGAAGGTGTGTTTAACAAGCAGTGTTTGGGATAGACTGAACAAAAGATTATAGAAAAGAGGGATCCAGAGAAATAGCTCAGGGGCACAAGTGCCTGCCTGGCAAGTGCAAGGTCGTGAGTTTGAATCCTGGTCCCACCCCCCAAAAAAGCCCTTCCTCCTTGGGCTGAAACCCCGTTTGAACCAGGCATGGTGGTGCATGCCTATAATCCCAGCACTTGGGAGGCTGAGGCAGGAAGATCAGTGCAAGTTCAAGACCAGCCTGGACTACAAAAGTGAGCTCAAGGCCAGCCTGAACTGCATAGGGAGACCCTGTCTCAAAAAGGACCAAAAAAAAGATTATAGAAGAGAGAAAAAATTAGTAGTGTATCTCTGCTTTGTGTTGATTTTGGCTCTGTGAAAACCTCACTTTGTCTCATCTTTACTCTGTATGATGCAGTTGTGAGCACAATTGTAGAAATAACCAATTTTGAAAAAAATCAGTATATTGTCCATGGATGGAGAACAAGAAATTAGTAAAGTTAAATATAAACCTGAAGTTGTCTGGTTCCAGAACAAAGGTTTGCTAGAGCTGACTTATAAAGGATTATAAGGACAGATCATTAAAATTGCAAGAATCTTTCAAGTATTTGTTAAACATAAATTACTAAAAATTATCATATAAAGTTATAATTAAATAAATTATATGAACAACATGATGGAGTTGGAGTATAGTTTTTTGGTAGAGCACTTGGCTAGCATGCACAAGGCCCTGAGTTCAGCAGTAAACAAAGGAGCCAACAATAAAACAAGATAACCATGACTTCCTAATATTATTGCTGATTTTACTTTACCTGTGATTTAAGGTTATTTATATCCTTTGTATCTATTTGTATGGTGAAAAGAGTGTATCATGTGCTACTGCTTTCAGTAGAATCACACAGCTTGAAATTGGCCAAGATGACAGTATCTACAAAACAGTTCGCTCTTGCTAAAAATCAGGAACTGATTTATTATTTTGTTGATTATTTAGATGTAAGAAGATGGCAAGAAATGTTAATAATATATGTCTATAGCTGTTATATTTTCCACAACAAAAAAACTTTGAGGAAACCAGTATTAGAAAACTCCATCCAATTCAACAAAGCCACTTATGTGATTGACCAGGAGGATATGTTCAACACGTCTTTGCTGTTGTACTTCAATCATACTCATTAATGCAAAGAAAACATCAACCAACATTTGTGTCAGAACTATACTAATTTGCCCATTATGATAATAGATTGCTTATAGATGTGGAGTCTGGGGAAAGTTAACATTGTGACAATCAGTTGGCTAGATGGTCATTTATATCAGAACATTCTGTGTTTAATACTATTTGTAAGTTGTATGCTGCATATTGTTTTTATTGATGAAATTTATGTTAGACATGAAATTTATCACGAAAAAGTTTGTGATAAACACAGTAAACTGGCTGTGTGGAAACGTGCTAAACATTTATTAGAGCTCCACAGCTCCAAGTTTTGCGCCAGAAAGGGAGACCAGGCATACTTCTTGTATCAGATTAATGACCTCCAGCAAGCATAGCATATTTATTTTAAGCAAAGTATGTTATTTTCATTTGATCTGTTCCCTGATTTTCTTCTAGATCCTTGAAATACATCACTGCTTATTTTCAGCCCAAATTATGCAAGTATGTAAGACTTCCTCTAACTCTGTAAATAGTAATTTTCTGACTTTGCTTTTCCCTTCAACATACTGATTCATCGATTCTAACATGTATAAATTTTTTTTCACATTTTAACATCTCTGAAATCAAGGAGCCTCTTCCAGCCGTTGCTGGCCAGGCAGCAGCTATGTCACCACCCCCATAAGTGGGAGCATGGCCAGGGCTCTTATTTCGGCACCACCGTTGAGCAGCATGACTGATGTTTAAGATGTCTTTTAAAAGGTTGCTCATGAAAATAAAAGGGCTCTGTGGTCACAGAAAGGCAAGAAAACAGAGCAATGGAGGAAATGGAGAGTAACAAAACAGGCATTCCACTTTGGAGGAATGACCATAATTCCAAATTTGCTTGTAAAAGCCGAGGAAGAGCTGTGTAGGACCTAGGAAAGGAGGAGAAGCACAGTTAGCTGGAGCTGTGCCCTCCACTCTCCACTTGGCTCCTGAAATAGATGCAAAGGTGCCATGTGTCATAAACCAAGGAAACAAGGAAGACAAAATGAGAGCTGCCATGTCCCTTGGCATAAATCAAAGAAAGTGAAGCAACGAGATGCAGACGTGACCAATTCGTGCATCACCAGGGCCACTGTTAAACCCCTGTACATATTTAGTCCACAGCATTTTCCCCTCTTACTGGCTTTTAAAATAAAGGTACATTTTATAACCAGGGCATTTGAAATGTCCTTAAATCTGTTACTTTTATTTTCTTCTTATCTGCCCTTTTATATCAAATATCAAGCATTGCTTTACACACTCATGAAATCTTAGTATGCTTTGGTGTTTCACTCGAGAAACCCAATAGCTGTTTTGAAACCAGGTCCCTCTTCCATACTTGTCTCTCTGCAGTTTTATTTCCTCAAGAACAAAAGATCTTTTGGGGGGAAGGGGTAAGAGTGAGACAGGGTCTCACTATATAGTTCAGGCTGGCCTTAAACTCACTGTGTAGCTCAGGCTGGCCTCAAACTTAAAATAATCCTCCTGCCTCAGCCTCCGGAGTGCAAGATCCAACTTTTAAAATAACATATACATTGATTCTACCATATATATGGAAAAATGAAAACACTCTAAACATACATTCCGTGGCTTGTCACAAAGTGAACATTACCTAAGTTAAGACATGGAACACTAAAGGCACCTCAGAAATCCCCAGAGATAACCACTATTTTACCTTCTAAAAATACAGATGAGCTTTGCCTGTTTTAAAATTTCATGGAAATGGAATAATATATTCTTTTACTTTTGTCTTCTTTCACTCAATGATATGCTGTGAAATTTATCTTGTCTAACTCATTTATTTCATTACTAGGTATTACTTTATTGCTTGAATACTATCAGTCATCTTTCTGTACCTATAACAAAATACCTAAGATAATCTACTTAATAAAAGGTAAAGATTTATTTTGGTTCTCAGTTATGGATGCTTCAGTTTATGACTGATCAGCCCCAATGCTTTAGGCCCACGGAGGCTCAGGCTATCATTTGTGGCTGAGTGTGAAAGAAAGAACAAGGGAAAGAAATGGGGTCCCTACAGTTACAGTGCGGACATGCCCCAGGAAGGACACGCCCCCTGGGAAGACACACTGCCAGTGAGGATACAACCCTTGAGGACACCCCCGTCCCCCAGTGACTAGACAATCTCCCACTAGTTCCTATCTCTTAAACTTTCTGCCACCTCTCAAGAGCGTCATGTTGGGAACCAAGACTTTGAGGAGACAGTCCCAAGGGGGGAACTTTGTATAGTTTATGCTTGATGGACATTTAGGTTGTTTTTGTTCTAGGGTTATTTCTTTTCTTTTTAATAAAAAAAAAAATTGTGTTTACTTAGAAGCATTCAGAATGTCAACAAAACAGTTGCAACTTTTGTTTTGCAATTACAGAGTGGTATTCAGTAAACAGAACAACAATTACTTCGTATAAGCTGCATCAGAGACAACTGAAGATGTAAAACTACCATCCCCATATATAACTAGTTTGTGCTGTGCGCCAACAAGAACCTGCTTTAAATTTCCATGGCAATTTACAACCCCCATA
>PVKN010017603.1:0-17252 GCA_004027915.1 Capromys pilorides
CAGATCAGCTAGCAAGATTCACACCATTATGCACTTGCTTTATTTAGTCTTTCCTTCTTGTCTTCCTTCTTTCTTATCTTCTTTCCTTCTGTCTCTTTTACTTTCTTTTTCCTTTCTATCTTCTTTTCTTTCTACTTTCCTTTTGACCTTTCTCCTTTTCCTTCTTTCCTTCATTTACTTTTGGGAAAGTTCCACGGGAATGTAGCATTTGTATTTTAAAATAATTACATTTATTAATTATGTATGTATTTACAAGGTATTTTAATTTTCATTTCTTGACTCAAATATCTTTTTGCTTCTAGCTTTTTCAGAAAAGAATACTACTTACTCCCACATAAAAGTTCAATATGTACAGTAAGTTGTTCCATACTTATTCATTTTTAAGTTAAAAAGGGTGCAAAAACACATATCATAAATTAGGGTGATCCAAACATTATGTGACCTATGAAATCTGAGACTTTGATTAATTAGTAACCATGGAAGAAATGAATATTGTTTCTAAAGTTACCTAAAATGTCCTGAGGTGATTACTAACCGGTGAGACGTTAAATTCCTTGAGTCATGCAGGTTTCAATTTTATCGGTGGAGTCATCCATTGATACGATCACAATTTGATGGCATTAATGGTGGATGACAGGAGTGAGGCCCGGGCTAATGAAAAGAAATGGGTAATGGGGACATAATCTCCGTGACTCTATTCAGCCCCTCAGTCTTTTCCTCATTCTGGCTCCGTCTCATGGCTACTGCAGGGGAACTAGCTGTTCTCTGCTATGTCCTTCTGCCATGCAGCTAGTGCCTTAAAGCCAGCTGACTGTGGGCCGAAGTGGGGAAGCTGGGAGGGAATGAAATCTTGGAGTTACTCTCTGCATTGTGCACTGGGACCTCAGGTGTGCAACACCAGCTGGAGGATGAGTCAAATCTCAAAGTCAGTGTATCCTAAGATTGAGAACAATGTCTAGGTAAGAGACAATATTAGCAAAGTCAACTTCAGAGGAAAGACGCCATGCATTCAGATATTATCCCGCATAGAGCGATAGCGTAGTCAGGAAGATTGAAAAACAGCACTGCCTCCATTAAAGAAGCTAAAGATGTAGATTCCACATTTAGGTCCCTCGTGTCTGAGCCTAATGATCACAGCCAAGGCATCTACGGCCTTTTAGGCCTCTGTTTCCTAATGTACAAAACCTCAATCAAGCAAGCCGCATGAGATAAATGTAACAAAGAAGGTACTGTCCTCACATTGAAGCACACTAAAAAGAATTGCTTTTGACTGAGAAGCTTGAAATCTATTTATATTAGTCAACGAATGTGTACAATTTACACTGAAGATATAAAACTGCTTCCCATAGGAAAAGTGAAAAGCACGAAGATGATTCAACTGACTCAGCCGAGGGAGCCTAGTGAGTCCAGGTCGGCGAGTATTTTGAGTTGCGTATTTTATTCTAAGTAAGAGAGATAAAGAAGGGGAAGATAAAGGGAGTGAAAGTGAATTACAGGACTTGGAGGAAAGGATACAGTGCTCAGGGAAAGCACAAGTAATCGCTTTGCTAATAATGTATTCACATCTTCATAGTGCCTTTGAAGTTGAAGTTGATAGGAAATACTTAGTTCTCTTTCCCATCTTGCAAAATGGCAGGTGAAAAAACTGAGAAGCCAAACACTGAGGAGAAGAATCCTGAAGCCAAGGCTACTGCCAGTGCTACTGGTAAAAAGAGTAAAGTGAAGGCAAAAAGTCCAAGAAGGGGTAGCCCTACTGCAGCCCAAATCCTGTCCTGGTCAGAGGAATTGGTAGAGAGTCTAACCTGCTATGCATTCCAGAAAGGCTTTGTACAAGAGAAAATGCACAGCTGCTACATCAAAGGTTGAGAAGAAAAAGGAGAAAGTTCTTTTTTGGGGGGAAACTGGGGACTGAGCTCAGGACCTTGCACTTACTAGACAGGCACCTGTGCCCCTGAGCTATCTCCCTGGTTTCAAAAAGGAGAAAGTTCTTGCTACAATCACAAACCTGGTTGTTGGGGACAAGAATGGAGGTACCCAGGTGGTGAAGCTTCAAACATCACTTAGATACTGCCCTACTGGAGATGTGCCCTGAAAAAATCTTGAGCCACAGCAAGAAACCCTTCAGGTGCATGTGAGGAAACTTCAAGCTCGCACCATTCCTGGCGCCATCTTGTTCATCCTCACTGGGCATCACAGAGGCAAGAGAGTGGTCTTCCTGAAGCAGTTGGCCAGTGTCTTGCTACTTTGACTGGGCCTCTTAGCCTTAATCTATGTTTATCTATGAAGAACACACCAGAAATTTGTCATTGTCACCTCTACAAAAATTGAAATCAGCACAGGGAAAATCCCCACACACCTCACTGATGCTTACTTCAAGAAGAAGCTGCAGAAATCCTGAGATGAGGAGGGTGAGATTTTCAACACTGAGTAAGAGAGATACCAGATTTCAAAGCAGCACAAGGTGGATCAGAAAGCAGTGGACTCAGATTTTAGCAAAAGTCAAAGCTGTTCCTCAGCTCTGGGGCTACCTGTGATCCATTTTTTGCTCTGACAGATGAAATTTGTTCTCATAAATTAGTACTCTAAATTTCTTACTAAGAAACTAATTAAATAACCAATACAACTTTAAAAAAAGAAATTGATAAACCTTTCCTACAACTTGCAGGTTTATATTATAATGAAATATTTGAAATGATCTTCAAAACAAAAAAAAGAAACCATTGGGGACTTTAAGCAGGAAAGTATGACAATCGATTTGTGCAGCTGCATTTGGTGTCCAAGGGAGCCAGAATCAGGGCAGAGTGAAGCCAGTGGCACGTCACACACACAACCACGTCCATCTCCTGCTGGCTCAAAAGAGGCCACTGCTACATGTTCAACAACGTGGCAACTAGTTGTTAGACTACTATTAATAAGAGCATAAAATATATAATCTTTCGATGTACCATATTAAAATAAAGTATTAAGTACTAAAACTGTATTTCTTCTTATACTGAACTCTCTCCTATGCTCTTGACACTAGTAGTCCCTATCCTTCAGGCTATGATACGGTACTAGTGCGTGGCCTGTTAGGAACCTTGGTGGCAGAGGACAAGGTGAGTCGCAAAGGAGAGGATAAGGGCTCAGCTGTAATTACTGCTACTCACCACTGCTAGCATTACCATCAGAGCTCTGCCTGTATCATGGCAGAGGCAGCGTGAGATTCTCTGAAGGTCAGGAGCCCTCAAGTAAAGTAGCCAGGAAAGGAGTTTAGGAGAATCTAATGCTTGAAGTTCTGAAGTACTGATGAAGCTGAGGTAGTGATGCTAGTTCTGGGGAGCAGCTGCAGTCACAGATTAATGTCAGTAGAGATAGCTGGCCCCACAGGACCCAATAAAGCAGGTGCTTGCAGGTTCATATCAAGACTCTGCCAGAGATTCAAAAGTGATGATTAAGCTGTGTGTGGTGGCAGACTTAAAGTCAGATGCCAACATTTACCTCAGTCTGAGTGTGCTCTATGCATTATTATTTTATATACAACTTTGGTCTGTGCTTCTTTTTAAAATGAAAGCTGATATCAGTCACAATTTTGATAAGTCTACTTGCTGATCCCCCAAGATGAGTAAAACAAAATGTCTGTGGAAATCTCTTTTGTAGAAGGAAAACAAAATAAAACAATGATGAAAGAGTAGAGCACTCTAAAACTCTCAGGCCTGGTGACACAAGCCTGTAAGCCCAGCACTTCTGAAGCTGAGGCAGGAATTTGTTTTGAGTTCAAAGCCAGCTTGAATTATATAAGGAGACCCTGTCTCCAAAAAATATATGCATTGGAAATAAAATATCAAGAGATCTACTTAAATTAGCATTTCATTGCAACAAGTGACTTACATTCTCCAAGCCTGTTTTGTATATGTGGCAGAAAACAATTAGTATTTCATGAAACCTTTAAAATGGCTTCACAGATGGCAACCAAGCAACTTTCATTAAAAATCAAGCATGTGTAATTTTTCAAAAAAAAAAAAAATGAACACAAAAACCAGAAGCATGGAGACCACCAGTTCAAGGCATGAGTCTACACTTAAAGACTTTTCTTTTAAAAGTCTACACTTAAAAATCATTCTTTATGGTTCAGTTGCTAGTGCTGAAAATTCTTTTACTACAAAGGCATTGATCCTGTCTGCTACTAAGGGCATTTGTCCTCAACTTTAGGAGAAGCTGCACCTCACAGGTGACACATGTTTCTTTTTTGCTATCATCATAATTTCATGAGTGGATGAAACAGCAGCGGATATGTTAAGTTGATATTTAGCAAGGATTTTTGAATCATCTTGGTCCATGATCCAATATGACAAATCTACCATCATTAACACAAGGCAATGGTCTTGTTTTTGTGAAGATGTGTACCTTGGTTGCCACTTTTGTTGTGACACCACAGCTGCAATGCCTAAGGCTTTCAATAATTGCACATCAAAGAAACTGAAGCAGTTATTTTGTTCCATTCATGCACAGATCCAATAGCTGCCATTACTGGACCAGTTTCTGAATTTACTACCTGGGGCAGAGAGGTCACTTCTGAATAGGAGTCTGTGTGCTGTATTATGCATAGAGAAATGCTGCTAATAAAGCCTATCATCTGAATTTAATAGCAATTTCACATGCGATAAAAATTGTTAACCACATTAAAGTAACTGCTTGTCCTGAACTCACCTGTGTTTTCACAGTTCTTTGAGGATATGGTGAAATGTTTTCCCTATACACTGTTGTGGTCTGCCTCTAGATGTCCCCCAGAGCCCCATGTGATCATGGGAATTTTTTCAGAGGTTGCTGAATCTAGAGTGTTTGGCCGATTTGTATTGCAATGCTAGGACTAAGAGTGCTGGGATTAAGGGTCAGTGATTGCTGGATCAGTCCACTGATTGGTTTCAAACTACCTCAATCCTGCTAGAATGGATGCAATTTAAGGAACAGAAAAAATCTCTCTCTCTCTCTCTCTCTCTCTCTCTCTCTCTCTCTCTCTCTCTCTCTCTCTCTTTCCCCTGTTCTTGTTCCTTTACTGTTCTCTGCTGCCATGAACTGCTGCCCATCTGTGATAGGCCACCCTGTCATGGAGCTAGTCAGTTGCAGTCTGCAAAGTCTAAACTTTGTGGGCTACGCAAACCTAAACTTCTTGTGTCAAGTATTTTGTTTCGGCAATGATAAAAGTAAGACACACACTGATGAGAGCAGGCTTTCTATATGAAAGTTGCTGTCCAGTTTAACTTATAAAAGCTACTCTAGAGATTTCTTTTCAAAGAAGCCACCACTAAGATGCATTTCAGTCACACAGAATCCATCTCAAATCTTGGTTATCTGTGTGACAGATTCAATCTGCTCAATGGATACAGTCTGTCACTTTGGTGGAGAATGATAGCTGTGACCAAGTCAGCGGATAAAATGGCTGCATTCAGAGAAAAACTCTCAAATTATAGGAGTAATGAGTGAACACTGAGATCTTTGACAAATTTCAAATATTAGGGAAAATACTGAAAAATGCTTATTCAGGTGCTTTTATCTCCAAACTGGTATATACGAATTTATCCCAGATTTCAAAAAAGTTTGAAAATTACTTCTAACCAAGGAAAAGCACTGAAACTTGGAAGAAGGAGATCTATGACCCCTTTGTGAATAATGAAGAATTGCACTTTATTCATGCTAGAAAGGAGTCAACTATTAGAGGTTGATAATAGTGGTACCCTTACTAGTACAGCTGGGACAATTTCAAATCTCTATATATTCTGGATTAAGGTCAGAGTGGAAATATTCTGATACCCCTGGAAAATCACTGATATACAAGACTACATTTCCAACTTCTTATCTTTGTGAACTATAGTTTTTCTGGAGTGGCAGCACTAAAACAAAATTGTGGAATAGACTGCATATTGGCCAAACACTTTGTCACTGTCTCTCAGCAACCCCAAATGGGATGCCAGGCTACAGGAATGCAAGATTCGAGTTCTTTCTCAGTTACTTTTCTCTTGTTGCTGGGAAAAATACTCAAAACCAAAATGAAGGAAGGAAAGGTTTATTTAGCTGAAAGTTACTGGAGGTTTTATTCCATATTTGGCTGGCTCCAAGGCAGAGGGACACATGACAGAGAGTAGCAGTTCATGGCAGCGGAACAGTAACAATGGCTACAACAGAGAGAGTTTGTATCTATCTCTCCTATATTATATTAAGGCTCTCTGCCTCAGGATATCCACCTCAGATCACACCCATAATCCCAGCAGAACCAAGACCCATAATCCCAGCCATGGATCACCCATAATCCCAGTGGATCCTGAGTGAATCTCAAGCTCTAGAAGTCCCTGCCCCATAACTGCTGAGGCTTTGGGAGGACAACTAGAAACAAACCATAACAGATTCCTAATGATCCTGCATTTTGATGAGTTGTATAAAAATTTCACTATGAATTTCAGTGTAATAATACTTGAAATCAAGTGAACAATGAACATAACTTCCCGTCAATCATTCTGAAATGATCCCAGCCCACTGCAAGGAAAGCTATCTTCTGTGAAATTGGTTCCTGATGCTGAGGAGGCTGGGAACTCCTGCTTGAGGTTACTGCTGTCTGCTGCAACACAGAAATAAAGAAACAATACGAAGTATGCCTTATTGCACTGTTTTGTCATATTTTCATGAATAAAAAAGTGACGTAAATAACCAGTGGTACAATTTAACCACAAGTGTTTCATGCCTATAAGATTACACTATAATGAAAATAATTAAACCTACTCTGCCAGTATTCAAAAGTAATTATCTGTTTCAGCAAAGCTACATTAGGTATTAAAGAGTTAATTTCCTGTATATATCTCAGTTGCTCTCCATTTTTCTTGCTTATTCAGTATGAGTGAATCTATGAACACAGTTTTCAGCAGGAGCTGCTTTCATTCATGTTTTCTTCATTTGCAACCATAGACTGAGTCTGCATGCAAAGCCAGCACCAACTAAGCATCTGAGAGCATTGATTGTTCATATGGAAGTTCAAAAAAAGAGTTTTAAGTGTTTTATGATTTAAAAAAATATTTAGTACAGATCTACAACATCTACTACATAGATCGGACTCATAGTGATTTTCCTGTTTCAGCCTTCCAACAGCTGAGATTACAGGCTCATCCCACCACGCCCAGTCTCAATCGTCTCAGCATCCCCCAGGGCCAGGGACGACATGGCATGCTAAGGATTGAACCCTGGCCACTGTGATCTGTCTAAGCAGGTGCTTTAGTTGGCTGAGATGTCTGGTCAGCTCTGATTATTTTTAATGGTATATAGCATATTCTTCATAAGTATTGAAACTTGAATACATTTGTGTATATTATACATGGAAGCTTCATTGACATTATTATATATTTACATCTATACTCACAAAAATAATTACACTGACAATAAGAGATGGGGGAAATAAAGAGTACAGTCCTGCCACTGCTATGTTGGGGTATGAGAGGACATGATCTGTCCTCAACAGACAGCACAAGCGGTACTGTGGAGATTACCTACTATGGGGTAACAATTAAAGGAAACATTCAGTTTGAGATGCTCAAAATCAAAACTTTGCCAAAGAGCTCCACTCTTGCCATTGTGCACAAATCAGAGCTTCCTACAGCGCAGTGCTTCTTAGTTTCAGTACCTGAGTCTCCTAATGCTGGACAGAGGTGGAAGCTCTTAAAATAAACCATGGCAGTGAGTGGAAGTGTTATAGAGAGGCATAAGGCTTTATGGCTCATGAGCTTCATGCTCTCATAGGTGAATGCTCACCCCGCTCCATTCTGTGGTGAAGATTCCAACATAGAATGAGCAAATAATTACAGACAGTGAGCAGGTCTGAGCATTTTAAATTCTCTGTGGTCTTTTCGGACAAATTGGAGGAGGTACTCATAAGAATTTCCTATGTGCTGAATAGCCATCATTTCAAATTCTATTGAATTATCTAGAAAAATTCAGATTTACTAAAAATCAAGTTCTTGTTAATGCAAAATAAGAAAAATGTTATAATTTAAGAGTACGGAAGCAATTAAAATGGAAATACGGATAAGATTTCATAGTGAGAAACCCATCATTATCTCTAAATGTACTTTGCTAAATCAAATTGTTCTGTTCCTTTCATTACAACATACATTCTCTGCTCTTCTCTTAGTCTCTTTTATTGTGCATATAATTTATTGCGAATTTATTTGCTTTGTGGCTATTATGTATCTTAATAAAAATTTCCTAACTTAAGTACTAGGAAAGACTATATGATTGTTTTAAAAATGATTTGTACACAAACCCATGTCTGGATTTGTGCAGTGTCCTACATTTCATAACTGTAGTTGTCTACACGTTGCCTCCTCCTTGCTTAGATGTGCATATGATAAATACGTGGTGACAGTTTGTGCAGGTTGCTCATGCATTCTGTCATTTTTGGGCTGGCCAGGTAGCGCAGCAGATTAAAGTGACTACTTAGGCAGGTGCAAGGACCAGAGTTCGGTCTCCAGTGTGCCATGATGGCCCCAGCCCTGGAGCACACTGAGACACTGATTGAGACTGGGCACAGTGGTGCATCCCTGTAATCCCAGCACTTGGGAGGCTGAGGCAGGAGGAGCACTAGGAGTCCGGTCTGTGTAGTGAGACCCTATAGACCTTGTACTAAACGCACAAAAAATTTCTGCCATTTCTGGAGCAGAGACAGGATATAAGAAGGACAAGGAGTTTCCTTTCAAAGAAGATTCCGGAAAACAGGTGCATGGCAAGCAAAGCTATAGCTTTGAAAAAGAAGATCCTATTATACTGACTGGCTGGAATTCAAAGATGTATTCTCTAGGACAAAGGCTTTTCTGTCTCTTAGAAGGCGGTTCTCCTGTCAGCTGCTTGTAATTTTTAGGCACAGAGACCATAGAGCACATTATTTCTCGAATGCAGTGGAGTTTCTTTCCAGGCAGCAGATTTCCTAGGACTTCATGGCCACGTCACTTCCATTTCACTGTAAATGTTTACTCTATGCAGTCTTAGCCTTTTGGGTAAAGCTCCCAGGAGCTGCCGTGGGGTCTCCCATGAACCGTGAGTTTAATCTGCCTGCTCTCTCTGGAAAAGACCCACGTTCACTCTTTCAGGAGCAGACGAAACACGGGCTGCAGTGTACCCACCCAATTGGATACTACAAGGTTAAATTTGCAGAGAAATGATGAGAGGATTGAGAAGTGGATCAGTCACTAAAAAGGTTGATTAATTTTATTGGCACTTAAGGATATGCATACACCCATCAGGGTAAGTTTGAGTCCTTTTGTATGGCTAGATTAAAAACAGCATAAACATGTTATTTTCTCCAGGAAGTAAACCTGCAAAAAAGTTGCTATCATTTAATTCTTGATATATTTAAAGAATTTATTTCACTCATGCAAGGCCGATATGATATCCATTTAATCATACTATGATCTTTTCCTGCTCATACTTTGTGTTTTTTGAGAACTTTACGATTCAATGGATGGTTTATGGACCAGGTACGTCAGTGCCGCCTGGCAGCTCATCACAAACTCAAAACTCCAGGTTGCATCTATGCCATACAGAATTGGAACTGACATTTTCATGAAATTCTTGCATGATTTGTATGCCCGGTAATATTTCAAAGAGCACTATTCCACAGGATATCAAAAGAATAAACATAACGGTAATTACTGTTCCTTACATTTTCAAAGTGTTGAATAGATGAATATTTGCCAAATTTTTCCCCATGTGTTTCATGCACACTCTCTGTGTTCAGTCCTACCCTAGGTAAGTCCTTTCATTTCTGGCATCACCAGCTGTCTCCTTATCTACTTAAAATATAAACATTCACCTTTCATTGTCAAAGACACTGTGCAGGAGAAGTGATTATTCTGTCTCCTTAGGCTTCTGCAGCATGGAATAGTTCCTTTGCCTTTCCTTATCTTCTATCATCTTAATACTTCAGGAGAGACTAAAACAGTGTTTTATGAACTGTTCTTACGTTTGTTTATCTGAACTGTCTTCGTGATTAACTTCAGGCTATTTCTCTTCTGCAGAAATTTTGAGGAAAATGAAGGTGTTCTCACTGCGTTCCCTCGGGTGCTTCATGATTCAACATGCTCCTCTACTGGTGATGTTAACTTTAATTACTTAATGAAGATATTATCTGTCAGGGTTCTGCACTGTAAAATTAATCTGTTGCTTTTTCTAATTAATAATAATTTTTTTCAGTATAGATACATGCCACAATGAGATAACATTCTCCTCTATCACCTTTTCATTTCTTTATTTGCATCAGAAGTTGCTTATTCTTTTGATTGGTATTAGTACAAGATTGTATCATTCTTTAATTTCAGTATTAAGGCTTTTCAAGATTTTCCCACTGGGGCCCCCTACCGAAGCTGCTTTCTGTATTCTTTTAGAACTTACCTATTATTGTTTGAATATGTTCTTCTGTAGTGACATAATTTATTGCAGGCTCATGTTGTAACTGTTCTGCCCCAATCCTAAATGTAGTTGTTTCTCTAAGAAGCTGTGTTTCAGGAGATAGAAAATATTTGTAACCACAATATGAGCTTTGAGTGCTCTCATTGCCATTGAGATATTGCTTCTCCCAGGACAACTGTGTAGATGAAACTAGCTGGCAGCTCATCGCAAACTCAAAACTCCAGGTTGCATCTATGCCATACAGAATTGGAACTGACATTTTCATGAAATTCTTGCATGATTTGTATGCCCAGTAATATTTCAAAGAGCACTATTCCAGAGAATATCAAAAAAATAAGACATAATGGTAATTATTGTTCCTTACATTTTCAAAGTATTGAATAGATGTGTATGTATATATACATATGTGTGTATATACACACATCTGTATTGCATGTATATGTGCATGTGTTTGGCCCATATGTATGTGCACATGTATATGTTCATGTGTATATATACGTATATACATATATGTATGTCTATATACATATATACACACATATGTGTGTGTTGGGTGTATATGTATGTGTGCGCACATGTGTATGTTTACATATGTGTGTGTATGGATGTACGCATGCACGTGTGTATATGCACAGCTTAAGCTAATCCTACTCTCCATTCCTTGACTTCCTGTTCCTCATACTTGGACATCTTACAGCAAGGAGCAGCAAACACATCTACTTACGTGTATGTCCAAAATATGCCCTTTGTTTGGCCAACACTTCCACTGTCTCTTACATGGGTCCCGTGAGACCATTTTAATCTCCTACGAGGCTGGTACAATAGCTCCTTTTCCTTTTGGATATGCTCTCATCCTTCACAGTGCTCCTCTTCCCTTCCAGGGCAGCCTCTCTGAGCAATGCCTCCTCACTTCCAGACACTCCTACTCCACCCTAAATCACCGCTTCTGCCACCTCCCTCCAGGGATACCCTTCTTTCCCCACTGGGTTCTCTTCCCTCCTATTGGCCCTCTATATTTGTCCCAAGTGACTTCCCTTTTGGAACGCCTGTCTTATTCAAATCTAAGGTATGCATCATGGGCGTAACGCTTTCCTCTGTGAAGAGAAAGAAAGTAAGTACAGGAAAGACGTAATTACCAATTTACTTCAGCTGAAGGACATTATCAAGGGTCATCTGGGGAAGCTGATTCAGTAAACTGAGACATCTTAAAGGCAGACACAAGGCTCTGTTGAGAGCAAGAGATTCTGCCTGGAGCAGCTGCTCCAACCATCAGCTAACTCTAGTCACCACTTCTTGACTTCCTGTTCCACATTTTGGACATTTTCAAACAAGGAGCTGCAGACACAAATGCGTATTACTTGTAGTGAATCTCTTAGAACACAGCTGATGTTCAGCTCTACAGGTCGCAGCTTTCAAGACCCTTTCAAGCACCAAAATTCAAGCCTCATATAAAATGGTGTAATTCATGCATTAAACTTGCACATACTTTCTTGTATAATTTAAACCATCTCTAAATTAACAATATCTAACAAAATGCCAATGTTCATATTTGATATTCTATAGTTTAGAAAGTAGTAAGATAAAATTAACAGTACGTGCTTCCCCTGATATAAGCAACACAGGTCTGAGGGCACTTTCACTCTATGGTGCCTGGATTTTATGCAAGAAGAGCTGACACAGAGACCCAAAGACATCTATCTTCTTGTTCTGCTTCTCTGTCACAGCCCTGATTTATACAAGAAAATAGAGGGAAAATTTATAGTAAGCACCTAATATTCATTTTTTAATCTTTTAAAAATGTATTTATACAGGGTCTACAGGATCTCACTACAGAGATCAGACTTGTAGTGACTCTCCTGTTTTCAGCCTCCCAAGGACTGGGATTACAGGTGCACAACACCATGCCCAGTCTTAATTACTGTCTCAGTGTGCCCCAGGGGTGGGGCCAGCATGGCACACTTGCGGATCAAATCCCGATCCCTGCTCCTGCCTAAACAGGTGCTTTAGTCCGCTGAGCTATCTGGCCAGCTGTATAATATTCATTTTTTAATGGAACTTCATTGATAATTTTTTTTATGTAAGAAGACTGACATAGAGACCCAAATGTATATATCTTCTCCTTCTGCTTCTCTGACACAGCTCTGATTTATACAAGAAAATGCATGGAAATTTGTAATATATATATACTTTATATATATATATATATATTATATAATATATATATATATATATATATATATATATATATATTTATTTATTTATTTATTTATTTTGCAGTACCAGGGATTGAACTCAGGACCCTGCACTTCCCAGGCAAGAACTTATTCTACTGAGCTATCTCCCCAGCCCCTATAATATTCATTTTTATATTTTATTTTTACTTTCCTCATCAAAGGGAAATCCACAACTTAGAAGAGGTGAGGTTTATTTTCAGTCACAGGTGGAACTTTCAGGTCCTTCTGTCTGCTGGCTCCAGGCAGCAGAGCATGGCACAAGGGTGTGGTGGAGGAAAATGGCTTCCTCTTTCATGGCACAAGGGCAGTGGAGCGTGGAGGGGGCCCAGGCAGGTACATTCCCCTTGCAAGTGTCTCCCAGAGGCTCACACTTCAGACCAGGTTAAGTCAGTCTTTAGGACGTGGCTGAGATGCCAGCACCTCCCTGTCTCCTCAGCTTGCAGACAGCCTATTACAGAACTCGTCATACTTCCTAATTAAGTAAGCCAACTATCCTAGTGCACACTTTCTCCTCACTCTCTCCCTCTTGATCTCCCTTCTTCTCTCCCAAGCAGTTGGGTGTATATATGTACTCTTGTATTAATTCTTCTCCCAGAGAAAACTAAATAAAACAGTTGATGTGATAATATGAATCATCTACAGTCTGAGGATTGTCCATTCAGAAAAATACATGGGCTCCTGTCTTTGTTGTTACACCTGTTAAATGTTTTATTTATTTATGTATTTATGTATTTCTTATTTTTTATTTTTTTTTAAAAATAAGGCTCTACAGGGTCTACAGGGTCTCACTACATGGATCAGACTTGCAGCGACCTGCCTGTATTCAGCCTCCAAAGAGCTGGAATCACAGATGCGCGCTTCCACGCCCAGTCTCAATTGCCATCTGAATGAGCCCTGGTGGCAGGGTTGGCATGGCACACTGGGGACTGAACCCAGGCTGCTGTGCCTGCCTAAGCAGGTGCTTCATTCCTCTGAGCTATTTGGCTGGCCTCTTATTTTTTTGATATTAAGGACTGAACCCAAACCTACGTCTCAAGGCCTTTCTTTGTTTTCAGGCAGTGCTGTACTTGCAGGCATGCATCTCCAGGCCAGGCTTTCTGTTCATACTCTTTTGTCCACATATTTCTTCACAACTCACCTACAAGAACTGCATACTGTAGTGAACACACTAACCTTCCCCTCTGGATTCCAAAGTAGGAAGTGAGGCATAATTTAAAACAAACAATTGAATAATCTAAGAGATAATGCTACAGTCAGTAGACATTTTCATGGGCAGCTGTAGTCACTGTCGGATGATAGAGTGAGACTCTCCCATCTATCACAGGCTCATACTATCTTACATTTCTGAGGTATTTGTTCCCTGTCCCTCCTAATGTGGATTTGTTCTCAATCTTTATGTCTCAATTTAAATTCTTTTTGGTTCAATGCCTTCTCTAAGCAACTCTCTCATTTCCCCTTTTCATTCGTATTTCATTATTCATCTACTATCCATTTTGCAATACATCAAAAATTTTTCCTCTAAAAATAAATCTTTCTTGTGTGCTTTTGCACTCTTTTTCAACCAACTTTAAACAACATTCTGCTTGCTCTCACAGTTCAAGCACTTAAGGTAGAACAGGTGCTCAATATGTATGTGTTGAGCAAACGTCACTGTCACTGTTGCCTATGTGCCTACTGTTACGATTCCATCTCCAAAATTTTGAAACTCGCGGTTTGACACATCACCAGTGATTGGCTATCTGCTGATTACACAGTCAAGTTTCCAGGTTCCATTCCACATGTGAGTAGCTCCAATAAAATTTATTGATATCTAAGTTTATCATTTCAATCAGAGTACTATCATAAAAACTGTTGCTACACCTTGTTTTACTTGAGTAGAAGTTGTGTTGATTGATCTCCTAGAAGATATTTAGATAGACATCAGTGTACTGGACCAAATACAGCATCCTAAGTGGATAAATCTAAGGGCTGGCTGTTCTTTTGGTTACCAAGGAGCTCGAGAACTATCGGAAACAAATAGGGAAAAAGAAAAGTTGGGAAGTATTTCCCAGCCAATACGCTTGTTGATACTACAAACACACAGATCATCAGCTATATAAAGATGACCTGGGAAACCAAGTATCACAACTGAGTGAGAGGAGGACCACATAAGACCCACTGATAAATCTGGGCTGAAGAAACAGGTTTTCTCCTTACTGGAGATTATGGACATATGTGGAAAATGCACGACTGCTACAAAAGCTATTAAAATCATGTATATGAAATATAAATTTATGTTGAGATATTTGTAAAAAAGTAATAATGTTAAAAGTTAAGATTGCCATATTTAGAGAGACAAAGAATGCTATGGGCTTACCTCATCTGATTTTCAACAGATAAAAAAGCAAAGTTTTTAGGATTTTTTTTTTTTTTTTGCTAGTTTGTAGGGATCTGTTGGTCTTCCTGTGCACAGTTCAATCCGGGGGAGACACGGCAGTAGGAATGAGACAGATAGATAAGAAGACAAAAAGCTGGGCTAGATGATCGTCAGTCTGCCTGGCGGGCAAGATTAACTCAACTCACACAAAAAGGATCCTTTATTTATACTTTCACAAAGTTTGTATCACATGACACAAGGTTGCTTAGCGATGAATAGCTGGCCTGAACCAGACAGGATGTGTTTCTCAGCACTGGGGGAGCTTGTTTACTTCAGGCATGGAGGCCCAGTCCCACCTACACACACTTGATCAATTTCCTGGCTTCCTGCAGCTCCCAACACCAGTTTCAGTATTTTCTAATAATTTTTTTCTTTGTTGTCTCTTAATAAATAGCCAAAATTATGTTTTCACTGATATATGAACATTGACCATATTTGTATGTTATTAATATTATTATCATTATCTTTTTTGGCAAATTGTTTAGTTGTATACTTTGTCGGTGATTTTCAGCATTGTATTATTTATAAATGTCTACATAAACTTACCAAACTTTCTACTTACAATTGTCTAATGGCCATTTATCTTTTTGTCCATATGTTAAACAAAAAGTTGTTCTCTTTTCACCAGAAGATGTGACTATTGCATCGAGCACACCGGTTGCTTGGCATCCAGATGGCTTGTGTGTAGATGTCCCCTCTCTCGTCACACATTCGTAGGTGGGACCATTGGGAGGCGGCTGGAGGACAGGTGTGTGGTACTGGGAGTGCAAGCGTGGTTACTGAGCAGGCCTGGTGGTGCACACCTGTAATCCCAGAACTCAGGAGGCTGAGGCCGGAGGATTGTTGCAAATTTGAGACCAGGCTGGGATACAAAGTGAGTTTAAGGCAAGTCTACACTGCATGGAGACACTGCCTCAAAACAACAACAACAAAAAAGCGTGATTACTACAATTTTAAGCTTGGGTCTGCATGTGGATAAGGGGAAGCGCATCCCCTGAGAGGCTCATGGCCTGGGAGAGATGAAGGTGAGAAGGAGGCTCGCTGCTTGCTGCTGCCTGCTCTGTGTGCACAGTTTCTCCTCTGCGGTACCCCTCTCCGCGCCACCTGCCCTGCAGCCAGCTGGCTGTGTACTGAAGCCTCCACCAGCTGTGTGCTGACACAGCCCTTCCCTCTTTGCTGTGTGGACACTGGGCTCATCATGGCAGCAATAGGACAAAAATAAAACAGCAGTGGATTGCCTTACTTATGAGGACAAAACATGCCTATGCTCTTAGACAATGAGACAGGAGCTTAGACATAGCCAGACAAGGGCCGACCATATAGCTCAATGGATTAGAGCACATGCTCAGGCAGACGCAGGGGCCCGGGGTTTGATCACTGGTGTGCCTGTGGCCCCGCCCCCAGGGCACGCTGAGATAGGATTGAGACTGGGCATGGTGGTACATGCCTGTAATCCTAGCACTTGGGAGGCTGAAAATAGGAGGATCACTACTACAAATCCGATCTGTGTAATGAGATTTTGTCAGAGCCTGTTCTGAATATATAATAAAAAAGAAATAGACAAAAATGTGCCACAAACACAACTGCTTGATTAAATGAATATCTTTTTTTCCATGCATGTGTTCTGACCTTTTAGAGAGCAAAGTTTTTCCTTTCTTTGATTTTCTCCCAGTATGATCTGATAGATTACTTACAATGAAATAACAAAATGATTATTTTTCAGTAATGAGCATTGTGTGCACATAGATCATTCATTTTCTTATTACAAACAAGAAGTAGGCACATCTTACCTTGACTTTTATCTCAATAGGAAAAAATGTAACGTCAGTTTTGGAATTGATTACAAACATGTGTTTGAAATGAGGGGAAAGGATCAGCCCGAAGTCTGCGCATTTTTGTAACTAAATATATTCAAATATGTTGATAACTGTTTAGATTATTCTGTTTGCATTTAAACATTAAATATTATGTGTACATAGTTTATAGAACTGAGAAAGCATATTTTTATACCTTGCATTCATGGTTTTAATTAATTATCATATTAGTAAGTGGATATTTTAAAACATAGGAGATTCTAAACAAAAGATCATGCTGCCATTCCGGAGGATTTCATTTTTGTAGAAGAGTCACATACTGAACTGTAGAAATGCTGAGCATCTGTCCAAGCTTACTTTGGGAAA
>PVKN010017604.1:0-17249 GCA_004027915.1 Capromys pilorides
GCCCTATTAAAATAAATTTCCAATACACTTGGTTTTTTGCATTTTATGCTATTTCATGCTTTCAGTTTATCTAGGCTTCTTTCTCCAGTCTTCTCTGCCTTCCTTCTTTGACTACCCTACAAAAATACTAGGTCTTTCTATGTCACTCAGTGCCTTTGTTTTCCTTTTGGACAAGCTAGAGCCATTCTCTCCGCCTTCTCCTACCCTGCCCTTGTCCTGTAGCACCTGTGCCTTCTGCCTTAGCGATTACACATCCTCTTTCCTATCTGCACAGCCTTCTGTGGGTCACCCTGTGCCATCCAGGAAGATAACTGTTGTTGATAAGCGGCTCAGACTATGGTATTACGTCACAGCTGCCCCAGTCGATGGAGACTACTTATATCTGATATTCACTGATCCCTTCACAATTATCAAAGTTCTCCCAAAGATCTTCTGTAACTCACCAGGCTACTGCTTCGAGAGGAGGACTCCTTTCTTTATCAGAACACTAGAGCTCCATAAGGCAGAGTGGGTCGATCGTGCTGCTCTCAGCCTGAGAGGAGCCTTTGTGGGGACCGTGGGATATCACTCTGTACATGACATAGAGCAGAAAGCCTCAGAGGAAGGGAATACAGTGAACCAAAGGTAGACAGTACTATGTAGGGCTTGACACATTCTGTGGTCCTCACATCTTTTGTAGAAGTGTGAAGTCAGTGCGCCAGTGGTAAGGGGTCTGAATGCTGATACCTCTTTGGAGTGGAGAAACACGGGTGTCCTTGGGGGTGAAGGAAACCAAGGATTGATACTTAGAGAAGTTGCAGAACTGGCTGTTATGTTGCAATACCCCACTCTCAAGTTTCCTGTGTTAGAATTCTGTGTTGATTAATGAGTTTTACCTGCAAAAACTTTTATTGGTGCATTTTAGATATACCTAATGGTCACATTCATCAAAAGGAACTTTTATTTATATACATGATATATCTTGCTTCTTTTTTTCCCACTCCCCACCCCTCCCTGCAACCTCTCTTCTCTTCCCTATTTATAAAAGCTTTTTTCCATTTTTTTCCTTCTGTTCTCCTTTTGTTTATTGTCTCCCCCATTCTCCTTTCCATCTGAACATTTTCTATGCATTTCCTAACATCTATTATTCATCAGGGTAGGGTAATATGGTGGACCAGAGCTGGTGCTTTGTAAGACAAAGACCTTAGCTGATGCAAGCTTGCTCTGTCCTGCCTCTGCCATATTGGATGCAGCAACAAGGCTCTTACGGATAACAACCGGATGCCAGTGACATGCTTTGGACTTCCCAGCCTCCAGAGCAAAGAGCCAATAAACTTCCAGTCTTTCTAAATTACCCAGGCTGGGCTATTTTGTTATCATAATAGGAAACAGACTCACACTGGCTCTCACTACAGATTAAGAGCTTTGGTTGATGGTACCCAGATTCCAAAAACAGAGAAAGTTCTACCCAGCAGGGTCACCTAAGTTAGTTTCCAAATAAATGAAACTATAACAGCAATCAATCATGTCCACTCCAAGGGATATGAAGTCCTGAGAGCTCAAGGGACAATCGAGCTATGCAGAGGTGATGCTGGAGGATAAGACTAAGTTTGCTTCTTTCCCATCATTCTCCTTCAGAAACTCAAAATAAGGCCCAAAACCCTAGGGATGAGGCCGAGACCATGCGTGTTCTCTCCTATGGTACCCATCCCTAGCTTGGTCGCCAGCAGGGAAGGCTGACGAGGACGAGACGGCATCCTGGGACCTCAAGGTATGAATGTATGATTCAGCACGATCACTTTCCTCTCTTTTTCTCAGGCCTTTCATGTAATTTCTGAGGTTTTGTGTTATTTCCAATAATCAGCCTTAACTGCAGCCTTCCTGGGAGGTCCTGCATCCTGACTCCGCTAGCCATGTGCCGAGTCGGCAGGAAGTGATGTCACTGAGTCAGTGGAAGTGCCCACATGATCAGAGGAAAAACTAAATCCAAGTCAATTCCTTGGAAAAGCAAGTCCTTATAAGCAAGAAGGGGAGCTTGAGACATGGCTAGTAATATGGTCGGATACTGAGGGTATCTTAAATAGAAAATGCTACTACCTTTGACTTAGAAGGAATGCACGTGGTATAAAGCAACACAGAAATAAGCAGGCTCATCGAAGGGCTTTTACTTCATCATGCTTGCTATGCATGTTGCTTGGTATTTGTAATGTATAATTCACTCTTAAATAGATTTTAAGAATCTTTTTTGACAGTACTGGAGATAGAACCCAGGGTCTTTGTGCTGAGCTCTATCTCCAATCCTTTTTAAAATTTTATTTTTTATTTTGAGACAGAGACTTGATAATTCCAAAAATTGCTCAGACTGGGATTGAGCTTGTGATTATCCTGCCTGAGCTGCTCAGAGTGCTGGAATTACAGGCACATGCCACCACAGCCAGCTTGAAATTCTTTTATAAGGCAAGTTTTGGATTCACCAGACTACTGGGGCCATATTTTATTTGTATGTTTAAAAATCTTCTCTTTAGCTCTCTGTTTCCAAGGGATTTTTCCCCTAGAAATATAGTGGGCATGGGCTGTTCTATCTCTAATTTTAGAGACCATATGTCCTAGGTATTCTAAGAGAGATCTTGGTTTCAAGTACTGTATGCATTGTTCCCAGAAACACATTGAATAAGTAGTGATGATTCTCTCCTTGTGGACATTTCCTCTGTCCCAGGGCATCATGAAGACCACTCTCTGTGGGAAATCATTTCATCCTTCAGGAAAACCCTTGGAGTGGATATGATTGCTATTATAGCTTTATTTGTTTGGAACCTAACTTAGAGAGGTGGATTAGTGACTTTCCCATTACCTTTGCTTCCATAAAGCAAAGGAGGAGATTTTTATTTTGCTTCATGGTTCAGTCCCTGGTCAGTTACTTCAAGGCAACATGGTAGAAGGATCTGGTGGGGAAGATTGGCTCACCTCATGGTGGCCGGGAAGCAGAGAGAAGGGAAGAGCTGGGGTCAAAGACATACCCTTCCAGGTCACATCCCAGTGACCACCTCCAGCCAGGCCCCACTCCCTACAGCGCAATCTACCATAAACCCCCATAAAGGATCTGCTGATGAGCACAGCGTCCCATGATCTGTCATCTCTGAACACAGGAGCCTTTTGGCAGACAGTTTTGATCCAAACCATAACAAAAGGTGATGACTTACTCAACATCTCCAAAGCAGTAGACAACAAACTTGGTGCTGGGAGTCAGTTTTAACCACCTTCCTGGGGCTGGTCAGATAGCTCAGCAGATTAAAGTGCCTGTCTAGACCGACGCAGGGACTGCGGTTTGATCCCTAGTGTGCCATATTGGCCCTGCCCCTGGGGCACACTGAGAGCAATTGAGACCAGGTGTGGTGGCACACAACTGTAATCCCAGGGTTTAAGAGGCTGGAAACAGGAGACATGAGTCTGATCTGTGTAGTGAGACCCTCTAGAGCCTGTACTAAAATGCATAAATAAAAAGATGGAAATCATAAACACCTTTCTGCTTGGGGAATGATTATGCTCTCCTGTCTGATGGCCAAACTTTATTGGCTGAGATAGGACCCTGTCCCCTCCCACGCTTCATCCCACATGAGTGCTCCCTTCCACTTTCCTCCTCTGGACCTCTAGCTCCCAGATGACTTTTGGCAAGAAAGCAAATCCTCTGCTCATCACTCTTCCTAATGGGGCAAAACTGGCTCAACTCTAGATCAGAAGCTTGTGAGACCCAGAACAAAGAGTGTAGCTAAACCCTACTGGACTGAAAAAACTAATCTGTGTTGTACTAAGGCACCATGTCTGTGGTACTCTGTCCTGTATCAGTAGAAAATCAATAAGCCTCCCCCATCTCCCTCTGTCATCATTCTTCTTTCTTTCCTTGAATATTCACGAAGCATTTATCAATGGATTAGGATGTGTGATAGGGACTGGACCTCTAGCGGAGAGCAAATCAGGTCAGACTCCTACGCTGTGCTATTCACAGTAGCAGGTGTGACAGAGCAGAGTCACCAGCCGGGACTTCTGCACAGTTGTGGCTGAGACACCTCAGTAGACCCCCCAGCGTGGTCATGTCTGGCTTGACCAGGAAGTGTGGTGCTGGAGGCACAAGTAGCTGATCAGAGAAGTAGGAGCAGCAATTGTCAAAGACAGCAGGCAACTCCCTGCCTGTGGAGGGGACAGTAGAGACAGAAACATGCAAATGTGAGGATAACAACAAGGACTGTGGCTGCAGTACGGAGGACTAGATAGAAGAGATTGGGTGAGCTACAAAGCTCCCAGCCTGTATTAAGCATGCCTAAGTTAGCTTGAATTGCTATGACAACACCACAGACAAATAGATAAAACTATACACATTACTCCTACAGTTCTGGGGGCTGAAGTCTAAGACCAAGCAGACTGTGGATGCAGTAAGTGAGAATACCCTTCCTGGCTTCTCCTTAGGTCCTCATGTGGTGGAAGACAGAGAGACAGGGGAATATCTATGCATGTCTCCTGTGTGAGACCACTAATGCCATCATGATTGGATCAGCCCCCAAAGGCCTGCCTTCTATTATTACCATCCAGGGTGCTAGGGTTTCAATTTAGGGACCTCAGGGTCTCAGATTTTGGGTCCATAGCAATTGGAAAGTCAATTGCAGTAAAATATCAAAGGGATGAAAAAAGAACTAAGGTATGTTGTGTGCAAGAACCAACTCCCCATGATTAATGTGGTAATTTATGTACAGCAAACATGGATCAATAAGCAAAAAAGATAAAGTGGTGGAATGCTTGAGTGGGTGGGTCAGGTGGGAAGCAGGGAGCCTAGTGCACCTGAGGACTACGAGGCTCTAACCTAGTGTGAGGGGGCTCATGGAGGAAGGAGAAGAAGGAAGTAGGGTGTGATTTGAAGAGGATTGGGTCAGAGCAGCAGGAGAAAAGGAAGTTGATGCTGGTGGCATGTCTTCCACTCATGCAGGAGAGAAAATCCTAAAGAGAGGAGAAGAAGAGGGAGGAAGAAGGGTGGCTTGGCGTCATTCCCATGACACATGTTGTCATGCCCATTTGTAATCCCAGCACTCAGGAGGCAGAGGCAGGAGAGTCACAGTGAGTTTAAGGCCAATGTGCAGTAGTGAGAATGTTTCAAAACCAAACCAAACCAAAACACCAAACCAACACCAAAGAGAAGGACCTCGGGCTTGGCTGGGTGGAACTCAGACTTTTGCAAGCAATGGTATAATCAGGGATATTTATTTACTCTATAACTGAAGTGCTGATATCAGGACAACAAGAGATCTTTGCTGCCCATAAAGCAGACAGAAAAGGCCAAACACAGACTGTTCAGGAAAGCCTCTGTTTCCCTCTTACCTGTTTCAGTGACTCCAATTTTCCCTTGAATAAATGAAGAAAAAATAAGTAGCATGTGCTTTGCTCACTAAGTATCCAGATGTTATAATTTAAATCTGTATGATCCTCAAAGCTTTAGTCCACCAGAGTTGAGGGTTTTGACAGCTGATTGGATGAAGAAGGCTTAGAGTTGACTTCCTGTGAGGAGGCATGTACTGGTTGGAAGAGGCGGTCCTGGGGGTGGGGCCTTAAGGTTTTTTTCCCTCCCAAGCTCCTCCCTTCTTTCTACTTCCTGTTCGCCATGCTGTGAGCAGTTCTCCTCTGCCAGGCCCCTCAGCCCTGCCATCCCCTCCTTGGAGTAAGCAGACATGTACTGAAACCTCCACATACTGTGAGCCTAAATAAAGCTTTCCTTTTTGCATTGCTTGTGTCAGGTCTTTTGTCCCAGTGAGGAGGATAATGAAAAGGCATCAAACAATGCACACTGTACATGACAATCAATAACAGTATGAGGGCCAGTGAGATGGCTGAGCGTTCTAAAGTACCTGCTTAGGAAAGCTTAGGGAACCACAGGGATCATGGTTCCATCCCCAGCACCCCATGCTACACCAGCCCCACCCCCAGGGCAGGCTGAGCCGGCCATAAAAAAAAGAAGACTTAGAACCTAGCTGGTTCTGAATTAAAAAAAAATAGCAGTATGAATTGCAGTATGACTTAGAATACACTTATAAGGTATAAGATAATAGAATAAAATAAATAAAAATGAGACAAAATACTTTGTTAGCCTGCATTATAGTAACCTCAAGATGGGATAAATACTCAAGTGATAGATTAATAAAATTTATATTGGATATCGTTATTTGATTCAGGTCTATGATAGCCTGTCATGATTGGAAGACCAATGACTCTACAGACCTACTGGTACTAGGGACTGTTGTTTTGTGTCTTTGTTTTTGGCTGAAATTCGGTGTGTGGCAAATCTTCTATTCAAGCAAACCTGGGAGGTAAATTTTTTAAATTAATTTTAAAGATAATTTAAAAATAGCAAAAGAATGATTAGAAATGTTATATTTTCACTAAACAAAATGATAGAAATTCAGTAATAGTTGTTATATTGTATATTGTTGTCTTCAAATTAGCTGTTCAGACTGCCAAATATAGGTAAGCAAAGTTGGTCAAAGAATTAAAGTGAAAAAAAAAGGAGGCTCATTTGAATTTTGATCTGAAGATGAGTGAAGGAAAAGACTTCACACTCTGTGGACTCCACGGTGACATAGTTTACACTGTAGTGATCAAGCACGAGATGATTTCTAGCCAGAAGATGGCAAGGTCACCTAACAGGACCCTTCAGCCCATGCCAGGACTTTCTCCCTAATTTTAAATTGAGCAGCCAGGTTCAAATCCAACCTATGTCCCAGAGCATCTCTGGGGCTCTACAGGACATTGCTTACTCCACAGTACTGATCTCTTAGGGTTGCAGGAGGTGCTGTAAGACAGATGCCAGGCAAAACCTGGTGAATTGGTAAGAGGTAATTCCTCTTCTTAGTCCTCCTTAATCAAAAGGTGGTGACCTAAGCTTCAGTTCTAGGTCATAAGCTATCTGTCCCTAAATCCTATCTTCCCAAGATGTAGTAAAGGAACACAGCAATGAAAGTGGCTATCACATGGCCCAGTAGTCTCCTGGGAGTCTTGATTAAGTGAGGGCGTTCATAAAAAGCCCTAGCATTTCCTTCTTTTGCAGGTGCTATCTCCAACATATGGGAGGCTGTAATTTGTCAAGGAAGTGAAGCCTTACCTCCTACCAGGTGCCAATATATTTTAAGCAGAGAGATATTACAACTCCAGAATTATTGAAACCCTATGCTCTTTCCCTCCCATTGCCTGAGACAGATGTAAAAATTCACATTTTTAAAATTAGCCTGTGTATCAGTGTGACCAGCTGTCATCTGGGTGAGACCTCTGACCACTCTTGGGAGGGCTGGCAGGGGACATGGCAGTAGATATTTGGGATAAGGAAAGATGGAGGGAAAACCTACCTTTACAGTTCTTTGGGGGTAGGGAGTACAGAGGATTGAACTCAGGGCTTTCGCACTGAACTCCACCCTCAGCCATTTTATATTTTTTATTTTAAGACAAGGACTCACTGGATCACTACAAAGCCCAGTCTGGACTCCAACTTGCAACTCTCCTGCCTCAGCCCCCCACAGTGCTGGGTTCACAGGCTTGTGCTGTCCCCCGTCTCTCTTTTGAAGAGTTTTGCTATGCAAGTCTATCCTGATTCGCCAACAGTTGGAAGGCTCCCAATTCTCAAAACAGATTGACATTTTATGGTCTGGCATTCTGTGAAACTTCTTAAAAACTTGCTGTCATTTTCTCAGAGATCGACCTCTCTTAAGGGTTAAAAATCAAAAGACGACTTGCTCATGCCCTTACCGCACACCTGATTTCAGTCCATTGTAAGTGTCTGATTCATTTGAATAGCCTGTGGTTCACCTTGGACCTGTTTCAACATATTGAGAAAACATAAAGACACTGCTCATTCCCTGGCATCCTAACATCTGGCAGAAGTACACTGCAAGTGTGTGTGTGTGTGTGTTGCGTGCATGTGCACATGTGCAAAAATGAGTGTGTGTCTCTCTTCCCCATCCCAAGTGTTGCAGCCCCGCCCCACATTTGCTCCATTCCTAGCCTCATTCCTATTTCTGTCTTTGTCATCACGGCTGTAACTAAGTCCTCTATCATGTGGTAGGAATATTCACCCGCTGGAGCTGACTTGGCCAGGCTGCAGGCAGCACATGGACATCTGGAGTCTAGACTTGGTGGCTCTGTGGGCAGGCTCGTGTTCCGGGGTCCCATGGGTTAGATGGGCTCCTTTGAGCTGGAAAGAAGTGAGTTGATAAATGCACCAAGCACAAGAAAGAATGGGACATAGCAAGACCTTGGAACATGTGATTTGGGTTCAAATCTTGTACTCAGCCTGAGTGCCAGATGTTTGGCCTGTTCGGTCTCTGAGGTTCAAAGTCATTATGTGTAAATTCATAGGAAGGGCGATGCCCTCACAGGGTCATTTAGGGAAACACATACTTAAATAATTGCCCAAGACCTAGTTCAATGTCTGTCTTCAGGCAGGAGATAAACATGTGTTTCCTTCATTCTAACACATGTATCACAAGAAGAGTGATTCTTTGTCCAGAGGTGTGGACATTCACTGTGATATTTGATGAAAACAGAAGATGCTTGTTTGCCTGCGATGGCATGGGGTGGGCTGGGCTGATGTTGAAGAGAGGGTGGAAAATCTCCCTCTGAGTGGCAAAGCTTGTCAAATGGTTCTGCAGCAATACAGTCTTAGAAATAAAGTGACAGAGACAGAAACACACATTTTTGTGGCAGCACCATTTTCCAGGTGTGATATTTTTTCTTTCCTGTTCTTTTTATAAAATGAAACTACTGTACCATTCTGATAATGGGCTGGTGGCTTTTCAGAGAATCAAGCAAGAGCTGAGTTCCCCAAAAATGTTCTTTGGCTTTGGCAGGGTACCTAACACACGTCCATGAATCTGTTTGTCAAAAATGGCAATGGACAACTTTTTAGGTATCGCTTCTGAATAATGATGTATAATGAACTCTGACAAAGAAGCAATTAATATGTGCACTTAATTAATTATGCTTGAAATAAAATGACAGCTACATAAGTTTCATCTAAAAATAATTAATTTAATGTCTATCCAGAAAACAAGGCAAGTCTTTGAGAAATTGCAGGTTTCACTTGAAAATTCTACTCTATTATATCAAGGTCTTCAAACCACAGCCCCAGTTTGCAGACAGAAACTGCGTATCTCTCGCCAAGCCTAAAATATTTACTCTCTGGCTCTTTGTAGAAAACATTTGTATAGATTTTCAAAAATGTGGTTTAGTTTTTAAAACTAGAAATACATATTAGTCAGAAAAATCTGATCCTATTTCCTGGCTTAAAAATCCATCTATCATGATTGTAGCCCAGGGATGTCCAAGTTAGACACGAACCATAGACGCCTTTTCCCTTGTCAGCTGCTTGCTGTCGCGACCCCATCTGAGGTGATCCCCTTGCATTGGAGAGCTTGTTATACTACTGTGCAGGGCAACTGCTTTTACAATAATTTTCCAACCTAAAATATGTACAGCTACACCCAGCAAGTTGCTTACCTGTAACTTCAAAGCAATTGTATGTTTGTTGACACAAGAGCAAATTTAGGTCCTTTGACAGGAACTGAGAAGTTTTGTTTATCTTAAGTTTGGCTTAACTAGTATCATATTCTAGTTTGTTAACTAGTAGCAGAAATTTAGCAGGTTGACCAGATCTAGCATTTTAGCTTTAGCAATATGAAAGCATAATTAGTTGAAGGGATAGGTTATCCTATATTACTTTTAATCTCATTGGCTTGTATAATCAGGTGTATAAATAGATTTTAAAACTCAGTACTTGCAACATAACCCCAATGATATTTGAGATTCTATGTTAGGCTGATTGATATAGCATATTTTAACTCTGGGGCCTAATGTATTTTTAACATGTTTTACACGTTTTTACACTTTCTTAAAATACTTTCACATTTTAGTGAAAATCTCTAGCACCCAAGCTAGCTTTTGCTTTTACTTATGCTTCATGTAAGTAAAAATTGAGCCCATGTACAGAAAAGGGTGCACACTAGGTTCTTTTTAAAGTCATCAGGCTTCCTAGTGCATGGGAAAGGGTCTGAGTAGCAGAAGGTTTGATATGTCACTAACCAGGGTCTGGGTAATAGAGGATTTGATATGTGTTGTTTGTGTATGCACGAGAGTATATGTATGCATGAGTCTACCTATGTACACACACACACACACACACACGCATTCATCCAATTACTATGTGCATGCATGTGTGTGTGGATGAATGGATATATGTGTGTGCATGCATGAGTGTGTGTGCATACATGGGTGTACATGTGCACATGGATGTAATCCTATTTGTTCTTATGATGCAAGATGATGCCTGTAGGTGCAAGAGCACTTAAGGGTTGAAGAAGGGCATTCACCTTGTTGAAGCTCAGCTGTCTCAGAGCTGAGCTGGGCATGGTATGCAGATCCTGTCCCCACAGGGGATGGCAAATTCCAGGACTCACTGGCCTGCAGATGGAGGTCTCGGCACACCAGCAGGAGGACCTGACTTGAGTCGTGAGTTCCCCTCCCCAGTGGCTCAATTTCTTCTGAGATTGAAGAGTGGGCGCCAGGAGCCTGCAGAGAGGCTGGCTCAGACCACATTTGTCTGTGACAGCCTGGCTTGGCACATGAAGTGGGGGATTTTCCTAGTCACCAGTGGCAGCAGAGGCAGCATCCTATTCTGCCTTCGTATGGCAGGCCTTGTAAAGCAATTGGTAAAGACACTGTTTAATTTAATTGCAATGCATGCTCTGGAGACTTCACTGACATGGTCCCTGACATATAATGCGCCTTCACAAGTTATTGCTTGGAGTTGTGCATGAAGACACATGCCTGTGAGCCCAACACTCTGGAAAACTGAGGCAGGAGACTGCAAATGCAAGTAGAGCTTTGACAGTTGACCAACACCCAGTTCCCTGAGGGTCAGTGAATTTTTGCTAAAATTATCACAAGTGTGGAGACTGGCCATGTCTCATGATTTCTGTTTAGTGTGATCCCAAATATATCTAGTTTTGCTGGTGGATCTAGGAAAAAAACACTATTTGGTAAAATAATCCAGTGGAAATCAGGCCTTGGGATTCTTTGAGGGAGTTCGTCAAGTCTGGGGACTTCTATTAAAAGAGCAGCATGCTCTAAAGAGCCATGAGGAGCATGGTGGACAGACGTGGGTCCCTTCCTTAGGCTCATCTCTGTTACCACTTTCATGGCACCCAAGGACACCTGCCATCCAGGAACCCAGTGCCCACTGAAGACCCCCTTGGTCTAGGGACCTTTGTCAGAGGTTAGGAGCCCAGCTTCTTGGCACTAGAGTTTCCATGGTGACGTATGAGTAAAATCCAAAAATCCATGGGTTGATTAGGGATATACTTACTTTCTCAAAGCCAATAATGTCAACAGTACACATTACAACGAAGAATACTTTGTTGGTGCTTTGTGACTGGGAGAGTTCATACATTTTCATACATATCATCTCATTTATCCTTCAAATTGTATGTGATTTCAGTGGGTTTGGAAGACAGCGGGTCAGTTCAGTGGGTCCATTTGTAGGCAGAAGTACTAGTAAATGTTTGTGGAGGTTGGATGGGCCTGAAAGGCCCTGTGAATTTTGCATGAGGGAATCCACCAGGAGTCTCATTCAAGAGCCTATGGGGTGGAGTTTGCAGGGAATGGAACAAACAGATGGTCACCCACTCAAAAGGCTATAGGTATCAAAATATGCATTGTCCAAAAGGACCCTGAGGGCTGCAGGTGGGAGGCCATGCCCCAGCACCTTGGGGTGGCTCCCTCCAGGCAGTCCCTGAAAGATGGGAGCAGACAGCCTGTGTCCCAAGGAAGCCACCAGCCTGCTGCACTTTATCCTGGGTGACTGAGCCCTTGGACAAGACCCATTTCTGTCTTATGTGTTCTCCAGTAGGGATCACCTCAAGTTTCAAGAGGAAATAGGAAGAAGGACAAACTCCAGGAGAGCAGGTCGAGCTGCTCTTTGACACGTCTCACAGGGAAAATTTGTTGGAGGGGCTCCAGGTGGGACTGCATTGGATGGTGTCCTTGAAATGAGGTTTCAGCTATCCAGGTGATCCTTGAAATGAGGTGTGGTGGTTGATACACTGTGTCAACTTGAGATGTGGAAGCTTGGCTGGATCTACTTGTTGATTCTATGCCCTGGGGTGGAGGGACCTACTCTAGGGCAGAGAGGACCCGCCTCAGAGTGACTCAGCACAAACAGGATATATAAAGGTGTTGAGGAAGGCTTCTGTGCATCACTTCCTGGGAGGAGTTCTGATCTTAGCTGTGCCACTTCACCGCTGTGCCACTTCAGAGGAGCTTGAACCCTGAAGCCACACTACTTCAAAGGAACTTCAATCTGGTCTTCACAGTGTAGGAGGAGGAGAGAGTCTTGATAGATGAAATAGCTGCTGCTCCTCCTCTGCTGCTCATTGTTTTCTGCTGCCGTGAACTGCTGACGTTTGCCTTAGAACTGGCTGAGTATGGACTGAAACCTCCACTAACTGTGAGCTAAATAAACCTTTCCTTTCTTCATTTTGAGTGTTGGTATTTTGTTCCAGCAATGAGAGAACATGCAGGGACAAAGACACGCTGCTTATTGGGTGGCTGAGCCTTTTCTCCAGCAGCATGGCCTTGACAAATCTCCTTGCCCTCTGACCCCTTCTCTTATCCTTTTAAGGTCAGGATGACCACAGCCATGCACATTGGCCCTCACAAGGATCAGCAATAGAGCAGAAATGCAAGGTGTGATGAGACCCTCAAGAGAGAGCACTGTCGGAGCTGCTGCAGAAGGTGGCAGGGCTGAGGTGTGCTGCAAGGGGCAAGGAGGAGCTCCAGGGGAACTCATGGCAGTGTGTCTATGTATAAACACCCTCTGTGTTTTTTTGACCACTTAGCAGTCTAGGGACCACCACATCCTGTGATTATGCTGATGTTTGCTTGCTTCTGGCTTGTGATGAGGATGATGAGGGCCAAGCTATGTGGCTCGGTTTTTCAAAGCAGCGTCTGGCCGAGCTCCAGAGTCCTTCCCTACATCCCTACATGTATCACATCTTAGCGGAGGACTGCAGTTTAGAGGTGAAGGTATTGCGTACCATAAATATAAACATTTCGTCCCTGTTCCTGGCTCAAAGACTCCCACAAGCAGGAAGAGGGCAGTCTGTGGTCTGCTGCTGCAGTGGTTCCTGGAGGGAAAAATTGTTTGAAATGCAGCTGACATCCAGAGCTTGAAATGTAGCTGGCATCAGAAATATGTGCCAAAAGTAATGATTATGGTTCAGACCATCAGATCCCATCTTGGGAGATGGAAATGGGGCCAGTAGTTGAATTTCATCTCTAGTACCCACTAGAGATAGAACCTCTTTAAAGATCCTTGACAGTGGCTTTGGTGTGGGGACTTAGTAGGAAAAAGGGCAGAGTCCTTCTCACTTACAGAGACTTCCAGCTTAGTGAAAGAATTAAGACCAGCCCAAACATACCCAGAGACGTAGAAGGAACCATACGGTAGCAGAACATGAAGGAAAAGGTAAAAAATAAAAAGTTATCAGACAGTCACATGCCTGAGAAGACTGTGGAAGGTGACCACTAGTGCAGTGGATCATTTGCAGTTGGCTTCCAGGAGCAGGCAGGGATCCTGGGGACTCACAGACACTGTTGGGCTTGGAAGGTGGAGTGTGGAAAAGCCAGAGATGGAGGTGACCAAAGCCAAACAGGGGTGAGACAAGATTTTTTGTGCAGAGGTGAAGAGAGAAGAGAACATGAGTGGGGAAGCCAATTTGAGGAACTTGTGTGGGACATGTCCTGAAGGAACATGAACTCAGGTAGATACAGAATCCCAGCCCAGAGGAAATGAGGGAGTTGAAGGCTAGCTGTGCTGTCCTAAGAGTGGGGAGCTGGGTGTGGGGAGCAGTGGAAAGAAGGCTACTCAGATGACCACAGAGCTGAGATATTGGGAATAGTGGACACAATCCCTGCACCCCAGTGACTGAGTGAAGCTTTTCAAATGACACCTAAAGAAGCCATGTCCTGTGACAGAAAAAGGCTGTGGAGGTTGCAAGCCTTGGTGATCAGAATGTAAGTCCTGCGAGTGAATGGCCACCACAGCTGTGGCTACCAAGGAACTAAGTGGGCAGAAGTTGTAGTGAGGTACTGCATTGCTAAGTTTCAGTCAGGGCCCTACTGCATAGACAAAGGCAGCACCCCGGGATGACGTAGACTGTGGCCATGGTTACCTGCCTAATTTGTGCAAATGCACTCTGTAATGTTCACACTGTGACAAAATTGGCTAATGATGCATTCCTTACAATGTGCCCCCAGGTTCAGGCAATGCATAACTGCGTGGTCTTCAGTGACCAACGTCTACTCCTCTGGTCTGTGTGACCTTTTATGAAAGGTATAAAAATGGTATGTTGGGCAAGGCATGGTGGTGCATGCTGGCTTATAACCCCAGCTCTTTAGGAGGCTAAAGCTAGAAGACAGAAATCTGAGCCCATCCTGGGCACTTTAGCAAAACTCCATCATAGGATGAGAAGTAAAAATAAAAAGCCTGAGGATCTCACTCAGAGTGAAGTCCCAGGGTTCAATCCCCAGCATGAAAGCAAGAGAAAGAGAAAGGAAACAGAAATTGGAAATGTGTGAACTTTCTCATGAAAATTAATGAAAACTTCTACCTCTCAGACATTTTGATGCATTTGCTGAAAATCTATTGGTATACAATTCTAGGTTAGGGAAAACTTCATGTCATACAAATTGCACCATCCAACTTGAATGTGTGGGAGAGAGCTCTTTTACAAGTAAATATATTGTCTATACTGTCTATTCCTGCTCAGCACTTAAAAACGAACAAAGTTCTAAAGAGATGAACAGTCTTTGAAAAAAGAGAAGGAAAGCAGTGACCTGTTTGTAATTACTTTATTCAATTGAGGAAAATTATGCTTAGTGACTAAATGCAAACCACCATAATTTTATGTAATCTTCAGATTTTACTGCAGTCCGTAGCAATTGCAATCAGATTTTTAAAAAACCTGATCACTTACTGGATGCACCAAACACAAGCTGGTAACACAGGGCACATGGTTTGGCCAAGCTGTCTGAACTCTTTGGATTTTTTGCATCAGGTATTTCTGAGGCAGAAACTGAATGCAACTACCTTGCTGTGGCTCTTCTCAGTGCAGTTAGGCACTGAATGAGTTCACTGAGCGTGTCTGCTAAATGATAAGAGGCAGTATTCATATATTAGGGTTTTCTGGGCTAACCCCTAAGAAGAGCCCTGCAGAGACATAAAGGGGGAATGGCAGTTGTCCTCAAAGTGGCTTCTTTAGAAACAGTGGCCTCACTTTGGGGGAAGAGCACAGGAAGTTGCAGATGATGCTAAGTTACCCACCTTCCAGGTGAGTTTCTTGTCTAGTGAGTGGGAAAATGTGCCTGGAAAGCTAGAGCCCAGCTTCAGGAGCCTAGTGACTTAACT
Source organism: Capromys pilorides (assembly GCA_004027915.1). Taxonomy (NCBI): domain Eukaryota; kingdom Metazoa; phylum Chordata; class Mammalia; order Rodentia; family Capromyidae; genus Capromys; species Capromys pilorides. The sequence continues at coordinate 15,470 of PVKN010017604.1, forward strand.
AGACCCTAAAAATGAAAAATGAAAGAGTTAGGGGTGTAGTTCATTGTGAGGCCTTGCTTTAATATCCAGCTATTTTTTGGGGTGGGGAAGCAATAACAAAGCAAAATATGGTCACTGGGGAAAGTCTCAAAAGTAGAGAGGGCGGAAAGCTGAGGCTCTCAGTGCCTTCCACGTAATCCTGGGTGGAGGAACAGAACACAGAGCACCCAAGGCTGGGTAGTCGTGGTGGCACCCTGAGCCCGCTTCCTTTGAGGACCCCACTAGCCTGGCCCGCCCTGTCTGTGACAGCACACTCTCTTCATTTTGTCCCAATCTGAAACTGTCCCTATGTTCCTTGGTAAACATTTCTGCCTGATCACAAGTTATACATTGATTGGGGCATCACTCCCCTAGAGTGTCTCCCCTCACTTTGCTACGGGCTACTATTCTGTGTGTTGTTTTAGTCTCAGTGCTTGCAATTTCATAGTGATTCTGTGCTACAGCATGGTTCTTGGTGATAACTTTGCTGTGTGGGTAAGGAATGGGAGACGTGGAAAGGTCAATTAAAACTGCCCCAGGTGCTGTGGCTGGTAGATAAAGCTGTGTGCTTCCTGTAATCAGGCGCTCCCTCATGGCCAGGACCAGGGCTGGAATCTTGCTCAGAGCACAGTGGCCGGAAGCATCAAATGCCCAGATAAAGCACACTGCTTTGGGTTAAAGAACTCTCAATGATGGGTGATCTTACCTTCTTGCTGTAGTGTTTTTGTAATGCTGGGTGTTAGAAATGAGCCATATATATATATATATATATATATATATATATATATATATATATTCTTGCTATTTATTTATATTTTAGGTTTCTCATATAAGGGAAATCATGTGATATTTAACTTTTTGAGACTGGCTAATGGAACACAACGGTCTCGAGTTCCACATATTTTCTAATGATACGATTTATCATTTATGACTGAAAGGTATTCCACAGTGTGTATATTTTCATTATCCACTCATCTTTTCTTATAATTTTCTTTTATTTTTGAAGAATAGAAACAAGAGCAAGAAAAACAAAATCAAAGACAGAAACAGGTTAACACATAACAATACATATGTTACAGGTTTTCAAAACAAGAATAGTTAATTAACAGTGATTTATGTGTTATCTATCTTTATCATCAAAGTTTTTGCTCAGAGTAATAGGTATGATTATGCAAGATGGCAGATATGATTGAATATTACCACGTGCTTTCAAGAAATCTTAAATTTTTGTTCTTGACTCTCGTGTTCTTTTGTTATCATTCTTTTAAAAAAATTACTTTAAAGAGAGTATAGCACTAATTGATATGACATGAGAAATGGTACACACTTAGAAGATGAAAATGACAGGTACTTCAAGCATGGTTTTAGTATTACACATTGCTGTTCTCAATGTAGTTGCTTAGTTTGCAGCAAGCTTTGCCAGCTGTTGTTTTAGTTCCTGTGTATCTCTTTGAGTCTGCTTCATGCAATCTATTTCTTTCCTGTATTGCTCATTCAAGGAGTTCAAAGTTTTTCTAATCTCCTCTAATTTTTTTTAACAGTGTCTTCTTCAGAAAGTTGTTAATTCTTTCATCATGGTTATCCTTTCTTTTTTTGCTTCCGAAATTATTTCTGATCTGATTTCCTCTCTACTATTCTGCAGTTGTCTCTTTACTTCAGACACTATTAATTCAGAAATTTCTTTTTTTTACTTAAGAGATTATTTCTGATCTGATTTCCTCTATACCTTTCTGTAGTTGTTTCTTTACTTTAGATGTTATTA
>PVKN010017605.1:0-17249 GCA_004027915.1 Capromys pilorides
CTTCTTCATGGGATTTTAGGGTTTTCCAAGTGGTTTTGGGTATAGTGTATCTTCATTTTCATTTAGTTTATGGAATTTTGAATTTCTTTTCTGACTTTTTCAGTGATTCATCATTCAAAAGTGTGTTGCTTCTTCCCAATATATAGTAATCATTTCTAAAGTTTTTCTGTGTTTATTTTTAATTTCATTCCATTTTGATCTGAAAATATATTGGATAGCATTTCAAATTTTTAAATTGGTAAAGATTTTATATTCTAAGTATATATGTTCTAGAGAAAATTTCATGTACTGATGAAAGCAATGTGTATTGTTTGCAGCTGTTGAATGTGATATTCTATGCATAAATGTTCATAGCGGAGTTTAACTCGGGTTTCTGTGGTGTCTTTTTACCTATCTTGTTTTAAGAGGAGAAATAATTTATTGAGAGGAAGCGAGCTTCTGAAAGGGACACAAGGGGCCCAGAAAGTAGGCTGCCTGCAAACACCATTTCTCAAGAGTGTTTTGTTGAGCAAATCCATGAGATGAGGCGGGGTTAAGATGAATTAGAACTGTAACCAACAGAATGATCACCAGTGCAGTCACTTAGTTAACGCTGATTCACTGGGTGAATATTTTATTTATCAATAAAAGTAAGAAAATCTCCAACTATTATGATACTGGAACTGTCTCTGCATTTAGATCTAATAGTATTTCTTTAACAATACTGGATCCTCTGTTACTAGGTGTGCATAGATTCATAATTATTTGGTCTTCTTAATTAACTGATCTTCTGAGTTTTCTATGTGACCTTCATTTCCATGCCTACTATTTTGACATAAAGTCTGTCTTGTCAGCTGTGTATATATGTACTCCTATTTGGTTTCAGGTTTAATTTACTGGCAATGTTCTCTCACCTTTTCCCTTCTAGCCTATGCATATCCTTCCTAGTGATGTGAGTTCCTTACATTGGCTCTTGTTTTTGAATCCGTCCAGTGTATGCTTTTTAACTGAGGAATTAAGACCATTTACATAAAAATTCATTAATGGAAGGTAAGGATTTATGTCTATGATGGTGTTTATTTCTTGTAGTTGTTTGAAATATGCTTTGATCATTTTCTACTCATCTTTGATGTGAGGGTTTATTGCATTAATAACGATTGATTCTTTTCTGTTTTTCATTTGTCTTCTCACCAATCTCTGTCGGAATCACAATGCAGTTACCCACTGAGCAAATGTAGGAAAATACTTGTGGCTTTGTGGAGATGGGAATATGCAGAAGATTCTGACCTGTGTGCCTCGCACCAGGAGGGCTGCTGCACCGCCAGTCCTCTTTTCTGAGTAGGCCACGTGTCTGCGAGGGATTGGAGACCTTCCTGTGGACAGCACTGTCAGTGCTGTGTAGCAGGGTTTGCAAGGCTCTGTCCTTTACGCCTGCAGAGTGGAGCTCACCTGGGCTGTGTAGCCCAAGCGGCCTGTGATGGGACTTCCCTGTGCACCTGGGACGCTGTCCGAGGTCCTGAACTTTAGAAGGCTCTGTTGCTGTATTCCTCCCCACTCAGGGCCACTCACCTCAGTATGCAGCTCTGTGGCTGCTGCTCTGTTCCTTGTTGTGAGGCCTGCGCATACCAGGTGCTGAATCTTTCATTCACCAAGGAACATGGCTCCTTTTATCTGGGAGTGAACTGGGAAACCAGCCTCACAGATACAGGTGTGCACTTATCTCTCCAATGACAGCCATGAGGAGGACACAGTGAACAAAGGCTTCCTCCTGTCACTCCCACACAAAGCCAGCACCTCCAGACATCTTCTTTGTCTATGTCTAGTACACTTTTCAGTAGACATAAGCTTTATTGTTGTCACCAACATATGTTTATTAATTTGATTAATTTTTAAATATGCATAGCGTCAGAATTTCAAAAGCATATGTCTGTGGAGGAAACAGCAATTATGTGTATAGCTTTTTTTTTCTTTTTTTTTTTTTTGTATTTAGGACAAGGTCTACAGGGTCTCACTACCTAGATCAGACTCGTAGTGATTCACCTGTTTTCAAACTTTCAAGTGCTGGGATTGCAGACGCACGCCACCACACCCAGTCTCAATCGCCAACTCAGCACACCATGTGGGTGGGGCCGGCACGGTCTAGCAGGAATTGAACCCCAGCCACTGTGTTCAGCCTAAGCAGGCATTTTAGTCCTCTGAGCTATCAGGCCAGCCCTTACGTATAGCTTTTGAAAATAGAAAATAGCAATTTCCTTAGATTATTTTGTCTCTATCCTCAGTAATGCACTTTATTGATACATTTTTCAATTTCACTCTTAGCAAAAAAAGCGTTCCTTTTCACCTTTAATGCCCATAGGCTTCAATTATAGTGCATCTGATAACTGAATCTCCACCTCTGCTTCTTTGCATTTCAATTTCCCTGGTGTACTTTGTGGGTCCATTAACCTTTCATCTACGTAAGTCATTGTTTTAGATTAGCCTCCTAAGCACAGTGCATAATGGAGTTGTGTTGTGAGTGTATTGAAATTCGTGTGGCTGTTAATAAGCCAACGGAGGCCGTCCGCATGCATTGATCAGGCTTTCATGCTCAGTCCCACTCCGTCATAATGTATTAAGATGCTGTGCTGTGTGTTAGGGCTTTCTGTTGCTCCCTTTCTATGATGGGACCACATTTTCTTTTGTTTAACATTTTGTAGGAATTTCAGTTTTGCTAATATTTCTTTCATACTCCTGCCTTTTGATGTCTGCAGCTCACAGTTCTTGCTCTTGAACCTACTACCTGCTCTGCCAACTTTCGGTTGTAAGTTTTACTTCCCCCATATCTATCTCTCTCTCTCTCTCTCTCTCTCTCTCTCTCTCTCTCTCTCTCTCTCTCGTTGTTTCTACAGGGGTCAATAATGAAGCTCCAATCTTGTCCCTATTGTCCTTCCTCCTTTCAAACATAAAAGTTGCAATTTGTGAGGCACGTGGCAGTTGCCTACTTTCACTTCGGCATTAAATTTCAATGACTAGATTAAAAGGCGGGTGCCAGGGCACCCTCCATGTGCCTCCAGTCCCAGGGAGCTCACCCCTGTCTCCTCCAGATGGCATTGTGCAGACCACTACTGACATCCTCACATCTCTGGATTCTTCCTGTGGGCTTTGTTTTGAAAGGATGCTCATCTCATATAGTTCCTCAGCTCACGCCCTCTCTTACTGATTTTTAAAAATCTTTTATTGAGACCTGCATTTGAATGTCACTTACTTAAAATGTCAGTCTAATTACATTTCTTTATAATTTCTTTGATCTTTTGAGGAAGTTGGAATTTTAACATCTTTAAAAATTGTAACAGTTTTACTGAGAAAACTTTGTGCCCTTGTCACTCAGAGTTCATTTTCTCCTGGCAGCCTTTTCAGCCTTTTTAGCCAGGCTTCCCTCTCCTTCCAAAGGCATCTGCCATCAGAGCTGAAAGTGCCCACGTCCTTCATTTCCTTTCAGCTCATGCCTCTTCCTGCCCTGTAGTCTTCCTCAGTTTTAAAAACCTTAGGTAGGACCTTGACGATCCATCGGTGTGAGTCACACTGGAGTTTTTGCAGCATTTTTGAAGCGCCCTTGCTGCTCCTTAGAGCCCTCCAGCAGCGCCGCTTCAGGTCAGCGCAGGCCAGGTCCTCTCCTCCGTCTTCCTGACACTTTCATTCTCCGCATTACCCCCCCCCCACTCCCCTTCCCTCTTGACTTTCTTCTCCTTTCCTCCTCTGCACAATTTACTTCTCGCCATCAGCTCTTGAAGCAGGGCTGAGGAGGGCTATGCGACGTTGTGGTGCAGTGATTTCTCTTTTTTCTTCCATCTCTTATTTTAGCTATTTTTAAGTTTGCTCCTTCTTTGCTGCTAGGAATGATCTGGTGCACATACTGTAATTTGTCCATTTCTTCTTGTCCTAGAGCATTTTAGGAATATTGGAAAGTGTATGAATGCCCAGCTTCAGTTGCCTTTTGCGCCAGCATTCTCCTCACGGTCTCCTCTCTGCATACAAGCACAGGATCATCTTTTTTTATTATTATTATTACTTTTAATAAGAAATAACAATGTGACAGTTTCAAAACTCATTAGTAGTACATTCCCAATAATTGTCACAATGCATGTTGTTGTCCTCCTAGTAGTTATACAGAGCACAGGGTGTAGACATGATTTTTCTAATCATTATTGGTACAAAAATTTTCTTCTCATTGAACTAAGAGAAAGTAGTTGTATACATAATGCAATGTTCCATAATTGCAATGGATTATTGGCAGAACTGGCAGTGTCACAAGCTATTGATTTAAGTCTTTTGCTAATCAGCATACTAATCTAGCTTTACTTTTTATGCCTCGTGGTTAAACTTTTCTACAGGGTGGTTAAGGGCAAGTTAAAGCAAGACCTGCATAACAAAACAAGTAATGTTTGTATCTGACAAAGTCAGTCAAATCCCCTCAAGATTTACCTTGAAACCATGTACAGTGCTTTGTAGAACTGTCGTCAGTGTCAGCTGTCTGGATGAGTCATGACCATTGCTTGACCAATTTGCTCTCTGTGAAAGCCAGAGAGAATGTTTTCTCTCTAGGTGACTCTCCTTAGGCACACTATGCATCATCAATCCCTTTCCTCTGTGGCCCCATACTCTCCACAAATCGTGTGTAATGATCTTGGGGTGAATTCAACGTGACTAGTGTGGACAGACTCCTACTGTGGCCTGCGTCTGTGTGCACTCTTCATTTGGCAGGTTGGACATGGTGTCTCATTAAGACCATGCCCTCCCTCTACCTTGGTAGCCTGTTCCCTGGAAAAGAACCCCGCTCTGGCTCATGGGTGAGCTGATTCTTACATGGACACCCTTGAAGCTCCTCTCAGTTTGGGGGATTGCCCTTCCAGCTTGGGGCTCAGGTGCTGTGCATGACACGCAGTCTTCTGCAGAGTCAGCTCACTGTCCTGGATGCTTGGATATCCACTCCTCTGGTTGCACTTGAAGAACACCTCATATCGCATCTCTTATGCACTCTGCAGAGATCATTAAACAAAGTGAGCATTCAAATGCAGTCTAGGGTTGGGTTACGTGATAGGAAGGACAGGAAAGAGAAGCAAAGATCAAATTTGGTATATATCTGTACCAATGCCCCATGGTGAATGCATTTATTATGAATCACAAAGGTATACTAATAAAATTCAAAAATAAAATATAGGTAAGTGCCCAACACAGCCCCACAAGGTATTTCCTTTGGAGAACCTTATGCATTCCTTATTGAAAATAATCAATGTTCCATTATCTTTTTAAAAAATGTATTTGGTACAAGGTCTCACTATGCAGCTGGGACTTGTTGTGATCTTCCTGTTCCCAGCCTCTCCAGGGCTGGGATTACAGGCATGCACCACAATGCTTGGTTCAGTGGCCATTTCAGTGTGCCCAGGGGCAGGGTCAGTGTGGCATGTGGTGCTGGGGATCAAATTCTGGTCCCTGTGCTTGTCAAAGCAGGTACTTAGTCTGCTGAGCTACCTCTCCAGCACTCAGCCAATGTTTTAGATTAAATTAACCCCATATGAATTTCAAACAAATCATTTCACTGTGTTCCTACAGAATGGTGTAGTTGAGGTAGGTGAAGTTCATTCTGATCAAAGAGATTATCTTGTGACACAGCAAGCTGGAGATAAAGGAAAGGACGCTGAAGGAAAGGAACTACTCACTCTACAACTCGGGCTGTTGGGCTGCCCTTTTGGTCATGTTTTACTTTTGCAAAGCTGAAGTTTGGCGTCAGTAGGTTCAGTGAGGAGGCTAGGCCCGGCCACCCTTCAGATCTTGCATTGCTCCCAACACCTGGGGGGCCTTGGTCCCTTCTGCGTGCAGTCAGAAGTGGTGGCCTGTGGATGAGACAGCTCCTGGGGGTGCTGGGGTGCGGCAAGAAGCTCCTCCTTTTCTGCATGTTTTTATTTTACCTCATTCTCTTGCCCTTCAGTTGTGAGTATGTCCATGATTTGAATTATGATACATAAGCTTTTGTTCTTAACTGTATCAAAGGAAGACATGAACACATTTAACGTATCAAAGTACTTCCAAGTTGATCTCTAACTGTCGTTTCAAGTGAAGGTTTTACTCTTCCTTGAATTTCACAAATATTTTAATAGATAGATCAGAAGGACTAGCTAGACAAGGATACCAACATTTAGATACAAGAAGGACAAAAGTCAAAGTCAAGTGTAAGTGGACAAAGTCTACTCATAAGTGTTATCACCATGGCTTCAAAGTTGAAATTCTGGAACAGAAGATTCATAAAGCAGCTAAAGAGAAGAATAGAAGACCACGTAGCCATGTCCTGACTCACCTGACAGGTACCAGAGAGCTCAAAGTGGAATAAGGGCTTAAGTGGAAGACCTGCACCTTCTGGAGGCACAGAGTAGAGGCATGGAAGGTCACCACCATGGGGAATGGCATCTTGGACAAGATTCCAAAAGCACAGGAAACAAACACAAAAACAGACAAGTGAGATTGCATACGGATAAAAAGCTTCCACAGGATAACAGGAAGGATCAGTGCAGAATACGGACTTCAGGCTACAGAAAGAGGGGAAAACCCCAGACCCTTGCTGGTGGGGATCTGGACAAGGAGACCCCACAGAAATGGGCCCCCAAGGGCAGCTGCTGAGGCAAGTCTGGGGCTGCTGTAAAAGATGCACACACTGGATTAACGCTGCTAAGTCACAGCTGCGTTAGAGAAAGCCCAGTGGGTGCTGATCCACAACAGAATGGCTGTACGCAGAAGTCCTGGGCAGTGCATTTCAGAAAACCAGCAGAAATGACTTGGCACGAGTTCACCATAGGGGCGTGGCCCTTGTCTCAGGAGAAAGCTGCCCAACTGATTTGTCATCGCACAGCGTGTAAGTAAGCTCATGAAGACCTCTCAGGTATCCCATTAATATGTGCATTATTTATCCTTTTCTGTATCCATTAAAAGTAAATTTTAAAAACCTCTACTATGAAAAGGTATGAAAGGGTACATTGATAAGAATATCTATGCCAGCATGATCATCCATTAAAAATAAAATCAGGAAGAAATACAAAAATGTGCTCTACAGCTTCTTCTAGAAAGAGCAATGAATGAAATACAGGGTGGTGGAATCAGTGTAGATTATTTCTCCACAACAGCTCTCAGGTAATGAGGAAGTGTCTCATTTTGACAGGATGAGCTGCAAGAGTTTAGGGTCAGTGTGAAACCCACTGTCGTGCAGCTCATGGCACGCCTCATGCAGTGCAGGAAGCTTATCACAGCCAACAAAACACACAAATGAGGATGTACATCGAGTTTGTTCTCTGGTATTTGAGGGGGCATAGTTTTTGTACTAGGAAACAAACTCAAGGCCTTGCACCTGGCCTGGGGAGTTAGCTCAGCAGTGTAAGCACCTGCCTGGCAGCCACAAGGACCCCGGTTTAATCTCCCAGTGCCACATGCCTTGCTGGCCTCAGAACCCTGGATGCACTGTGCTGGCCTCACAACCAGGCCAGGTCTGCAATCCCAGCACTGGGGAGGCTGACACAGAAGGATCACTATGAGTCCAAATAAATAAATATTTTTAATTAAAAAAACCAAACACCTTGTACTTGCCAGGCACACACTTGTGCCACTGAGCTATATCCCTGGCCCTAAAACAAGTGTTTTTAAAGAAAATATATTAAGGTTAGAATTGAGTAACAATAACAAATAATGTAAAAAAGAATTTAAGACTGTTCTCATTTATTTCTTGTTCACATACAAAAAATTTAAATCCTTGGCAATATTATCTTCTATTTTCCAAAATTAAATGTGCTAGCTGATCTCAGATTTCAGAGTGCTGTCTTTAGCAACAGGAAATCGTAGTGCACATGTGGTGATTTCTAATTTTTTTGTAACTATTTATTTCTCAAAACTTTTACAAGAGTTGGTGATAAGTGAATGCAAATTCCTGGGCTCTCGCAAAGATGGCCAAACAAGTAGTTCTTCATCTGCTTTTTAGCTAATGTCTGATGTATGCTTCTTAGTAAAATAGTTTTAAACTCTAATAATATAGCACAAAAGTTATAGTGTTCAAAGAGAGAAAGGAAGGAAACTGTTTAATATTCAAAGCTAGCAGGCTTGACTATGTCAGGTGCATCTGTTTATTAATGATACAGCTTTACATGGGGCACTTGGGTGGTCGTGAGAAGCTTGGGAATATACAGACTTCCATATCCAGAGTCAGCATGAAGCTTTTTTGACCCCATGGTGCCTGTTCCAGCCTTTGGGCACTAAACAAGGGAACGCTTGTTTCTGTGACCACACCTGCCGTATTCTGCCTTCTTTTCCCAAGAGCTATTCCCACAGGATACAACTGTTCTACTCATCATCAAATGGAAGCACATTTTTGGCTGGATGTATTAGTTTTAAATTTAACAACATTGAATTAAAATAGAAGCGCCACCATTCCTAGATTCTAGGTGCAGCTGAACAAAATTCTTTTACGATCAAATACATAAATATGATAAATAGAATAAGTACATAGATAAGATGGGTTTGGCAGCTACAGTCAAGTAGAAGCCTTTTGGGAGTGGTTCTTAAGTAGCAGTGGGACCGCGTTCAACTGTTACGCATATGTTTGAAAGAAGACAAACATTCCAAGAGAAAAATGGGCAATTTGTTGCTTCTTAAGCCCTACAGAGCTGTGAGGTTGTGTCCTAAATCAGGCTATCAGTCTTTACAGCTTTGCTCCGCATTTTCAAAAGTTGACAATAATTGGATTAAACTGATATCTTCACAAAAGTGTTGAACTTTTTGGTTGGCCATGAAATTAAATTTCATAAAGATAAAGCAGTGTAGAATTATATTTGTTTTATAGACTTAAAGAATTTTATCATTTTCCTTTAAAGTTTTAGTTAATAATGAAAATCACCCATACATCAAACTTTTGCCAAAGTCACTTTATAACGCAACAACTTTGAGGTAAATGGCTGCATCTTTTCTCTCTTCGGCGCATAACTTACTGATACCTCAGGCCCAATCTACTCTTCCTAACAAAACAGTTCTTAAAATGTGACACATGTACATATGTAATTTAATTCTTTTTTATTTTAAAGAAATAAAATTAAAATGACATGGAATTTCAAAACAGGGTGATAAGAAACTAATAGTGGTTATTATATTGCTTATTGTTATCTTCAAAGTAGTTGTTCAGATTATGAGACAGAGGCATACAAAATTGATCAAACAATATAAGCACTAACTGTTCCTTGCAATGAACTAATGCAAATTAATAGTACAATTTTCTTATCTGGTATGCAATATTAGCTTATATGTTTTATGTATTTATATTTCCCCTTCTTTTCTCCTTTCCTTCATCCCAGTTATTCTTTACTTTTGAGCTGTTTCTTTCTCTTTCATAATATATATATTATAATATATTATATATTATAATATACCTTTCGGTTTTTATTTATTCTTTCAGATTCTTACACTTAGGAGAGAATACAATGTTTACACATCGGAGTCTGATTAATTTCAGTTAAGAGCATGGTCTCTATAAAAGCCTCGTATTTATCTTTTTTGTAACTGAGTAGTACTCCGTCATATAAAAATACCACATTCTTACTATCCACTTCTCAGCTGATGGGCATTTGGCTTCTTCTAGCACTGAGCTATTATAAATTGTGGTGCTATAAATATGGGTGCACATAATGCACTGTGACATAATGTTTTCAGTCTTCTGGAAAACTCCCAAAAGGGAAATATCTGAGCCAAATGAGATCTCTCATCTTAGCTTTTGAGGAATTTCCACATGTATTTCCATAGTAGTTGCACCAGTCTACATTCCCACCAATAGCAGAGAAGAGCTCCCTTTCCCCACCGCAGTATTTGTGCCCTGCCAGCATTGGCTATTGGCTGATTTCTTGATGATAGTCATTCTTTCAGGTGAGATGGAATTTCATTGTTGTTTTAATTTGCATTTCTAGATTGATGAGTGATGGTGAACATTTTTCACATATTTATTCACCGTTTGTATTTCTTTATCTGAGAAAGGCATGTTCATCTCAGATGCCCATGTTTGGATTAAGTCTTTAAATCTGGGGATGTCTGATTATTTTTAATTCTTTATTTGTTCTAGATATAAGTCCTATGTCTGAGGGACAATTGGCTAGATTTTTCCCCACTCTGTGCACTGTCTTTGCACTTTGCTGGTGATTTCATTTGCTGTACAAACACTTTTTAATCAGATGAGATCGCAGTTATTGACTAGTTGAAGTTCTTTCCTGCATTATCTGAGTTTTATTCCTGAGTTCTCTACACTGATGTCTTCAAGACTTCTACCCACTTTCTCTTCTGGTAGATTTAGTCCTTTGGTGTCCACATATTTGATCCATTTTGACTTTGGCTTAGCATGTGGTGTTAGGCATGAGTCTGGTATTAGTTTTTGGCTTTTGGAAATCCAGTTTTTCCAGCACCATTTATTAAAGAGGCTGTCTTTCCTCCACCTAACGTGTTTGGCCTGTTTGTTTAAATCTAAGTTGTCGGAGTGTGTTTGAAGTTCTGTCTGTATCCTCTAAGCTATTCCACTGGTCCTCAGGCCTGTTTTTGGCAGCACCACACCAGTTATAACACAATAGCTTTGTAGTACAGTTTCAAGTCAGGAATTGTGATGCCCCCTGCCTGGCATGCCTTGCCCAGGATTCCTCTGCTATGCTAGGTCTCTTCTATTTCAAAATGGATTTCAATAACACTTTCACTAGTTCCATAGCTATGCTGATGGTATTTGTAAGAGATTGCAGTCGATCTGTACAACAGTTTGGGGAGTATGGTCTTTTTTTTGCTATAGTGTATATTTCTATCCACAAGCAAGGAATATTTTCCCATTTCTTATATCCCCAACAATATCCTTTTTCAGATTGCAATTTTCAATGTATAGATCTTTTATTTCCTTTCCTAAGTATTTCATTTTGGGGATGCTGTTGTGTAGGGTGTGATTTGCCTAATGTCTTTCTCAGTGAGCTTTTTGGCTGTGTGTAAGAATGCTATTAATTCTTGAGTGTTGATTTTGCATCCAGATATATCACTGAATTTGGTTTTCGAGTCTTGAAGTCTTTGGTAGAGCTTTTGGAGTCTTCTATGTGAAGTGTGATGTCATCTGTGAATAATGAGTCATGTCATTTCTTCCATTTTTATTCTTATTCCTCTTATTTTTATCTCTTATTTAATTGTTCTGGCTAATATTTCCAGAGCTATATGGAAAAGGAGTGGTGAGAGTGGACATCCTTGTCTTGGTCTTCATTCTAGACTGAAAGATGTCAGTTTCTGTCCACTTACTATGATGTTGGTTGTGGGTTTATCACAGATGGCGTTTATTAGGTGGAGGTAAATACTGTCTATTCTGATTTTATGTTGGCTGTTTATCATGAATGAGAGCTGAATTTTAACAAAAGCTTTTTCTGCATCTATTGAGACAGTCATGTGATTTTTCGTTTTAGCTCTATTGATGTGGTGTATTAATTGACGGATTTGTGTATGTTGAACCATCCCTGCATTCCTGGGATGAATCCCACTTGGCCATGATGTGTAATCTCCTTGATAATTTGTTGCATTCTGTTTGCTAGTATTTTATTGAGGATTTTTTCATCTATGTTCATTAAGGATATTGGCCTGGCTCAATCTCCATACTTCTTTTTTTCTGATTGGGTCCTTCTTTAGTATTGGTGTAAGGATAATATCTGTCTCCAGGAATTACTTGCTTTGAATTTTATTAAAGAGCTTGCAGTGCATTGGCTTTAGATCTTCTCTAAATTTTAGCTATGAATACATCATGGGCTTTTCATTGTTGGTAGTTTTTATTATATTTTTAATTTCATCAACTGATGTTAGGTTATTCAGAATTTTTGTGTCTTTGTGATTCAGCTTTGGAAATCACATTTCTAGGAATCTGTCCTTTCATCTGTGTTTTCTGTCATGTGAGACTAAATGTTTCTGAAGTAGGTAATAATGATCTTCTGAGTTGTCACAGGAAATATTGTGCTTTTATTCTTTTCATTCCTTATTTCATCAATTTGGATTTTTCCTTTCTTTTACTATAATGGTAGTTAGATGTTTATCAATTTTATTTATGTTCAAAGAAGTACTATTTGATTAATTAATTAATTAATTAATTTTGTATTTTAGGGAGGGATCAACAAGGTCTCACTACTAGATCAGATTCATAGTGATCCATCTCCCAAGAGCTGGGATTACAAGTGCACGCCACCATGCCCAGTCTCAGTAGCATTCTCGGCACACCCCGGGGCGGGCCAGCACAGCAGGCCCTGAAGCTGCTTGCCGGCACTTTAATCTGCTGAGCTATTTGGCCAGCTCTGCTTCATTAATTTTCTGTTTTGTGTTCCTAATCTCAATTGTATTAATTTCATCTAATTTTTAATACCTTCCTCCATTCTTTGAGCTTTGCGCTAGAGTTGGTCTTCTTCTAGAAGCTTAAAGTGTAGTGTTTGGCTATGTATCTGTGCTTCTTCTGTTTTTCTGGTGTGAGAAATTACTGCTACACATTTCCCTCTTAGGACACTCTCATCGCATCCCACAGGTTCTGATAAGTTGTATCTGCATTTCATTTGAATACAGATATTGTTTAATTTCTGTGACCTATTGATTGTTCAGGACGGTCCTGTTTTAGTCTCATGTGTTTGCTGAGTATTTGCAGCTCCTTTTGTCAATAATTTCCAGTTTCATAAAATTTAATATAGAATATAAAAAGGGTTATTCATTTAACTTGCTTAATGATAAGGAAAGCAGTTTTATTTATACAGAGATAAATAAATAAAACTTAAGATAATCTATCCAGGCTATTACCATTCAATATAAAGAAATAGAAGTTGATTTTGACTGGAAAAGTGAAAAATAACTGAATTATTTATGAAGAAATAAAACCATTCTTGAACACTTACACTGTGTTCTCAAGGCCTTACTAGCTGCAGTAAAACAGCAGTTTCTGTCCTGAAGGAGATTTTAATCTGCGTAAGCGCAGCAGGCAATAGGCGTGCATGGAGACAACAGAATCGAAGATAAAGTCAGGCGAGAGAATGGGCAGATCTGAGCCGACGGAAATGCCAGTGCTGCTTTCTATCTTAAATGTCGCTTATCACACAAGTCAGGAAGCCAACATTTTATTGCAGTCAAGCTAATCCATGTACTTTTTACGACCACAGATATTTTAGTTTCCATATGATTTAATGCCTTCTCAAATTAAAGAAGAATATGCTAAGAATGCCTTTTTAAAAATTTTCTATTTATTTATATATTTGGTATAGGATCTCGCTATGCAGCTCAGACTCACAGTGATCCTCCTGTCTCAGCCTCCCCCAGTTCTGGGATTACAGGCTTGCACCACTGTGGTGCCCTATGGTACCACAATGGTGGCACAGCATGCCTGGGGCTCGGGGACTGGCACAGCACGTAGTACTACTGGGGGTCTAGTCGGGTTCCTGCACTTACCAGGCAGGCATTCACACTGCCAAGCTACCTCCCCAGCCTTAAGGCCTATAATTAGGAAGAGTTTCTTTTCAGAATTTCTTGTATTGTCACAAATGATTAACATAAATATGAGCCAGAATCATTCATATGCTGACAGAGTGAATCTCAGAAAATTAATATAATTAACACAGCAGCTGTGGGTCCCAAAGGCTGCCATTTCATCTACGTCGCTCCTATAACCTTGGAAATTTGTTATTCTACAGTTTTGGTTTTCTATATCAGAAGGGCCTAGAGAAAAGACAGTAAGGATTGGTTGTACACATAAAGTTACTAACAAGAGCAGAGTCCGTAAGTAGGGAAGCATGCATTTGAGCAAGAGCTGTAGACTCCACGGAACTAATGTGAAAGCTTTGTGTACCTGTCTGCTCCCTGCCTCCATTCTAAACTATACATCAACATCTTTTCACCAGCAAAACTAACTCATTCTCCGAGGCGAAGCATGCTGATACATCTCACTCTTGTGGAGCTGGCTGGGTGGTGGCGGCTCAGGGGGGGCTCAGCTCTGGGTTCCCGTGACCATGACATCTTCCAGGGAATTTCAAGTAAGATGTTGAATGATGACTGTGTTCGCTGAGCAGCTTTGCTCTGTCCCGCTGTCTCCCCAGGGACTCTCCCTGCAGGCCTCAGTGTGGTTTGCTTCGCTCCAGGACGCCCTGCTAATTTCCTGAGTGTGGCTCTTGCCACCTCTCAAGCTCATCTGGTGTTGTTTCCTAAGACGCACAGTTGGGCCTCTCCACCTGACAGTCCAACAAGCTGCTTGGTTTCTTCCAGTTCATCCATGGTTATAAACAGGTCAAGCTATTTTCCATTCAACTTCTTATAATCATTAATGCCATAAAATTACTGACAAATCGCACTAGTAAAATGTCTTGCATTTCTCCCAAGAGCAGTTCACTAAGTTTATGTTCTATCTTCTCCATTAACTCAGGCGACAGCTTTATTTTGCTACCATAAATATGGATCATCAGGATTCCAGCCTCCTATAAGATTAAAACTGATGAATATACAATGAGGTTAACAAAGAAAAGATTATATGACACAAACTGCAAGTATCAGAAGTTAAATGAGAGCTGTTTTTCCTGTTCCCTTGGAAACTGAACAGGTGGTAAAGAACTGTCATAAGTCACTCTGAGCTGTGCATTTCATGAATTAGGAGACAAAGAGCATCCTGTGGGAGACGGTTTACAGAAATTGCACAGGGAGATAGCAGACAACTAAACACGCAATAACGGTGAAAATAATTGAATCAGAATTAATGGCATTCCCAAAGAGAACGTACTTACTCTACTTAGTTTACTGGTAAGTTTTAACCACATATTTTATTTTTTTAAAAAATGATAGCAATTCGGTTCAATTTGCTCCAAAAATTCTATCAGTCAGAATACTTCCCCATTAATTCTAAGAAATTGGCATTACCATAGCATATAACTAGGTAATAATACTACAAAAGTGGAGAGGAAAGAAGGCGAGAGGAGGGGAGGGGACAGAGGGAAGGGAACAGGGGCACTGTCCGTGCTTAGATGGGATTCAGAAATTCCCAGCAGAGCATTAGTGAAGCACCCCCAACCACACACAGAGAAAACTGCACCCTGCACCACAGGAGGGCTTCTGCAGTGACTCTTTTTCTTTTCTTTTTTAAAATCTTATTAGATTTTATTTTAAAGAGTAAAAGTAGCAGAAACAAAGATAGGAAAATAGTAACAAGCAAGAATACATATAGTACAGGATTTTCAAAACAAGAAAAATTTAACAATGATAGTATTACATATTTTCATCATCAAATCTGTTGAGATTAATAGATATAGATATGTGAGATTGGTCAAACAATTAAACATTAACACTTTCAATAAACCTTAGTTTTTTTTTTAACTCTTCCAAATGCATTTTGTATTTAAGTCACTCTTCTAAAAATAAAAAAATAAAAAAAAAAATTACAGGGGTTGAGATTGATTGCTGGTACTGCCCAAAATTTATTTATTTATTTTATTTTTTTCTTCTTTTAAGTTCTTATACTAGGGAGACTATATGATATTGGCATATGCAGGTCTCATTTATTTCACTAATGAGTATATGTTCAAGATACATCCATTTATATAGTCTTCTAGTCTATCATTCCTTATAGCTGAGTAATATTCATTTTATGAAAATGCCACATCTTTTTCAACCATTCTTCAGATGATGGGCATTTTGGGTTGTTTCCAAGATTTGGCTATCACAAATTGCGCTGCTATGAACATAGGTGCACAAATATCACTATGAAAAGATGTTTTTAGTTCTTCTGGAAAAATTCCCAGTAGGGGGATAGCTGGATTGAATGGGATTTCTAGTTTTAATTTTTTAAGGAGTCTCCACACTGCTTTCCATAATGGTTGCACCAGTCAGCATTCCCACCAGCAGTGGAGAAGGATTCCTTTTTCCCCACAGCCTCTCCAACATTTGTTGTTGGTTGATTTCTTTACGAATTCATTCTTTCTGGAGTGAGATGGTATCTAAGTGTTGTTTTGATTTGTATTTCACAAATGGCTAGCGATGTGGAGCATTTCTTCATGTATTTATAGGCTTATTGAATTTCTTTCTCTGAGAAGTGTATGTTCATCTCAAATGCCCATTTCTAGATTGGATCTTTGAATTTTGGGACCGTAATGGTTTTTAGTTCTTTATAAATTCTAGATAGAAGACTTTTGTCTGAATACTTGTTAGTTAAAATCTTTTCAAAATTTGTGGGTTGTCTTTTCACTCTGTTGGTAATTTCTTTTGATATGAAAAAAAACTTCTCATCCAGTGGAGGTCCCATTTGTTGATTCTTTAAAGTCTTAAACATGCATTTTGATTTTTAACCATGAACACTTTGCCTACCCCAATGTCTTCACGATTTCCTTAGATTTTTCTCCTCTAGGAGATTTAGGGTATCTCTTTTAATATTTAGATCTTTAATTCATTTTTATTTTAGTATAGTGCATGGTGACAGACCTGGGTCAAGTTTTAGTTTTTGACATGTGGAGAGCCAGTTTTTCCAGCACTATTTGTTAAAGAGGCTACCTTTCTTCCAGTAAACATGTTTGGCCCTTTCGTCAAAAATTAGGTGGCTGAGTATGTTTGTATTTGCTTCTGCATTTTGTAATCTATTCCATCGATCCTCAGGTCTATTTTTTTGCCAATATCATGCTGATTTTATCATGGTAGCTCTGTAGTATAACTTTAGGTCAGGAATTGTAATGCCTCCTGCTTTGTCTTTGTTGCCCAGGATTGTCTTTGCAATTCTAGGTCTTTTCTGGTTCCAAATAAATTTTAGAATTGATTTCTCTAGGCCTGTGAGGTATGTTGATGGTATTTTGATAAGGATTGCATTAAATCTGTATAACAATTTAGGGAGTGTGGCCATCTTCACAATGTTGGTTCTTCATGTCCAGGAGCAGGGAATATCTTTCCATTTTCTGACATACTCTAGGATCTCTTTTTTTCACAGTACCATAGATTTCACTCAATAGATCTTTTACTTCTTTAGTTAGGTTAATTCCTAAGTATTTTATTTTTTCAATGCTATTGTAAAAGACATTATTTCTCTAATTTCTTTCTCAGTGCGTTTGTTATCTGTGTAGAGGAATGCTATTGACTTTTGTGTGTTGACTTTGTACCCTGCTATGCTACTGAATTTGTGTATTAATTCTAGTAGCTACTTGGTGGAGTTCTTTGAGTCTTCCATGTAGATTATCATGTCATCTGCAAATAGTGATAGTTTAACTTCTTCTTTA
>PVKN010017606.1:0-17208 GCA_004027915.1 Capromys pilorides
TGCAGAGGCGTTACAATAAATCTCACTAAATAAAAAACAACTATAGTCAGACCAATACTACCACAAACTGTTTCCTTTTTCTGTATGACAGTTGAATACAGTTTTAATCCACAGTTTAACAATGAAGGGTCATATACTAAAATCAACACATCTACCTAGCGTTTTGATCTAAGCTTATCTATGTATACAACTGAAATCAGTTATAACAGACACCAGGGTTAGGAAATTTTCACAGGCGATAAATTTAATCTTACACACTGAACTCATCAAATGTACAGAGGAAAATCAGAGCTTGTGTATTTGCATTTATTCGTCATTTAACTTTTTTTTTGTCTTTTTGAGACAGAGTCTCACTATGCAGTTCAAACTGGTCTTGAGCTCACTTTGTGGCCCAGGCTGGTCTGGAACTCACAACAACCCTCCTGCTTCAGCTTCCCAAGTTCTGGGATTTCATCAGTGTCTTCTACTTCCTTCCTTTTAAGAGTTTTTCCAGCAAAGAGAGTTTATTAGGAGGAAAAAAGGCAATTTTAAGCAAAGTTTACCCTAAATTCGATGATTAGACAATTCTTTTCATATGGTCTACACTGAATTGGCATGCCTTCATTGATGTCTCCATGCTTGAAAATTTGATCTGGATGAGAGGTGAAGTTGGGAAGAACGGATACTGGCTTTTGGAAGCCATGGTGCTTGAACCAGCTGTGCAGCCATACACATGGAAAGTCTTCTTTTCGAGTAAAATCAGCCTGGTCTTCTAACCCAACAATGATGTTTCCTGGCTCCAGAACTGGTTCTGGGTCTCCCTCACCATGGAATATTATCTCTTGGCCATCTTTCACGCCTTTGTCAATATGAGTCTCTAGAATCTTCTACCTTCCTTCCATTGTAGCTTTTACATCTATCTTTAGGGCAGTCCATGCACCCAGACTGAATGTGCGGAACCTTTCCAGGTCTTATCTGGTGAATGCTTATTTGCATTCTAGCATCTTGGCAGTTGGGCCAGCACTCCACAACTCCTCTCTTACAACCTTGGCCTTCACACATATCACAGTCTTTTGCAGAGCCAGTTTCCTTGCGACACCATTATAAAAATCTTCTAAGGTAACTGAGGGGTGGTGCACCACATTTTTAACTTTCCTTTCTCCCTTCATGCGTTCTCCTCCTCCAAAAAACATCTCAGAGATATCCACGGGGTGCCCCAACTGCCACCTGCTCCACCCTCCTTAATTGCCTGTTCTCCTCCTTTGTCATATAAGTCCCTTTTCTTGGCATCAGAGAAAACTTCACAAGCTTGAGAAATCAGTTTAAACTTTTCTTCTTCATTTAGATTCTTATCCAGGTGGTACTTCAAACCCAATTTTCTATAAACTGCTTTCAATTGTTCCTGGGTGGCATTGGATTTGATCCCAAAACATCCTCCTCATCCTTCAAGTCTCAGCACAAGTCCCTCTTATGATTTTTTTCTACATGCATGGGTCTCATGCACTCAATAGGTAAGGCTTTTGGAGATGATTAGAATATTGGGGCAGTATGGCTGATGTGGTATTAGGAGGTCAGGTCTGCACAGGGATGGGTTCCTGAGGGCTTTATCTGAAAGGGTTAAGCCCCTTCCCGGGCTGAACTATTCCAGGTCTTATCTGATGAATGCTTATTTGCATTCTAGCATCTTGTGATACAGACATCCTAGGGTCCTTCCATTTAGCTCACATTGATGTCTCTGCTTCCAAGCCATGGCCTGAGCAGCCTTCCTCCGCCAGGCCCTACCACTGTACTGCTTCTGCCCAGGGGATGACCTACTGCCATGAAACCTCACAAACTGTAGGACAGTAAATCTCTCCCTCTTTAAATTGCAAGAGTCAGGTATTATGTCTCAGGAGCAAAAACGTGACCAAGACATTGCCTTTTCCTGAGGAAGAAGCCTCTGACTGCATCCTCCAAATGTCAGTCCAAATACTGAGCACACACACTGAATAACCCGGTTCTGGATCCCCCTTTTCAGCTGTGCCTTGCATGCAGATCGTGCTTAATATTCATGTTTACTGAGTAAGGCTGGTGGGCATCGCCAACCAAAATTGAATACATGTACTATACAATGGCCACTTTTGATTTTAACTCCTTATTTTTGCTTCTGCCCTTCATATGTCTCTAATATCACATGTCTACTACATATACAACCATGGAATGACTCTAGGAAGAATAGCAGCTCAGCATGATCAGGTACAAACCTGGTCTCCTATGAGTTATCATCTATCATGACATGTGTGTTACACACACAACTCATGTAACAGCGTTCAAATGAACAAAATTGAAAGGCAGTCATAGGAAGTCTCCCTGGATGCTGTGAGGGAAGGAGAGAGTACTTCGGCTCCCTGAGGAGTGGAGCTGAGAAATAGACATGGTGAATTTCCAGGAAAGGAGACAGGAAGATGCCAAGGAACCACATGCATTTCTTTGGTAACTATCCTTTAAGTACCCCCAGCAAAGCCTTTATGCAGGAAGGTGTGGGCACATGTAAGCTCTGTAGCTGATGCCTTTCCTGTTGCTTCTCAACACTGTGTGGTAGTCACACTGTGCACGTCTGCTCACGTTCATAGTTCACATCCACAAGTGTGCACATAATGTACCGGAGCTTGTTACACAGCCTCTTGGAGGAGAGCAGCATGCAGGGCACAGAAAGAAACATGGGCCTCACAGGCCCACAGTAGCACCCAAGTCAGACATCACTCTAGCAGGTGGACTGCCAAAGACCAAAATCAAGCATCACACACAGGTGGGACTGTGCCTTTCTGAGGAAGAAAGAGGAAGTGGTAAGAGCTCGCAGGCACCATGTGGCCTGGTGTGAGTGGGCTTCCATTAATCTCAGATGAGGAGGCTACCCCCTTTCCAACACGACACATGTTCCCACATGTGAGAACCTTTGCATGAACTTTCTAGGGTCAGCTTCATGTTATCTATGTCACATGAACTTATCCCTCCACATTTATTTATTTATTGATTTATTTATTGATTTATTTATTTATTTATTTATTTTTCACTATTGGGGAGTGAACTCAGCACCCTGCGCTTGCCAGGCAGGCACTTATTCTACTAGCTATCCCTGTGAACTCAAAATAAGTTTTTATTTTTTTTGTGGTAGCAAGGATTGAACTCAGGACCTTGAACTTGTTCCAGACAGTGCTTATGCCACTGAGCTATCGCCTCAGCCCCTTCATGTTTAATGTGATGTGAAAATTAAATCTCAATCTACAACCTACAGCCAGTGGGCCAAAATGGTGCTTAGATGTATTTAACATTCTTGCTGAGTTTTACAAGGACTCACAGTTAGGAGTTTACCTTTTTTTGTTGTTGTTTTTTTTAACCTTGAGTGTTAAAGTAGACGTGGATATTTGAGAATGCAAAAACTATTAGGACTTTGGTGACTCTTGAAATTTTTTGCATAATGAGATGACACGAGCCTTTTGGGGGCTAAGGCCAAGGCCAAGGGCAGCATCTAAAATGTCCCCCGAAACTCACATGTGTTCAGAGGTGGGGTTTTCAAGGTAGTTGGATCATGAGGGCACTGCGCTCATTAGTTGATTAATCCAGTGATGAGCTCACAGCTGAATGTGCTGTTCAGGGTGGGGTCTAGTTGGAACAGATGGGTCACTGGGTGGGGTACCCTTATTCTTAGCTCATCCTTCTCACTCTGTTTCCCAGCTCCCATGAGTCGAGCAACTTTATTTTGCCAGGACTTTCCATGTCATTTCTGCCCTGAAGACCACCAACTCTAGACTAACCCTCAGAAACACAAGCCAAAAATAAACTTCTCCTCAAGCTGTGGATGTCAGATATTTTTGTCCCAGCAATGAAAAAATCACTTATAAAGTGTAAGATTTTAAAAGTTCATTTGGTTTATGATGTAAATCTAGCAATAATTACATGATTTATGAATATCTTGCTAATAAACATTTTGATAGGGGCTGGGGAGATAGCTCAGTAGAATAAGTGCTTGCCTGGCAAGCGCGAGGGCCTGAGTTCAATCCCCAGTTCTGGAAAAAAGAAAAATTGATGGACATTTAAATTATGTTGTGTGGTCGGGATATTCATCAGCAAAGCAGAAAAATAACATAAAGGTCTTGATTAGAATCATTCAAAGTAGCTACTGCAGCATTTATATCATCCTGATGAACATGGGGCATAAACATTGCCATAAGAGAGCAAGGCTCTTCTTACCCTGATGCAGTCTGTGTCGAGGAAAAACCACAAAAATATTCATCAAATAACAACATATGAATGGCTGTGTTTAGCAAACAGCATAGACATTTCCTATACAACTAGAATGATAAGTGAAAAATAGCTTTCTTAATTAGTTAATTAATTAATTATGGCTGGCTTGGGCTGCCTTAATGGTGGGTTGGGTAAGGAATGTGGAGCTGGGGATCAGTCCCTGCGCCCCTGCACCTGATGGCATTTGCCCAAGCAGCCACTTAAACAACTGAGCTAAGCTGCAGGCCCCCCTCTTTCACTATTATTGGGGATAAATTAAACTCATCTCATGGAATAAGTTAAAATTTGCAACCCACTTGGGTCCCTTCTGTCCTTCTCTTGGACAGGAGTTTTCTTTCCCCCAATAAATATATTCTGCTCTTAACTTCCATTGTTCCTAAAATTCATTCTTTGGTTTTAGAGAACACAAACTCCTCCCAGGTATCTTTCAGGTTGGGAGTTTCATTCCCCTCTGTCAGTGGCGGACTATATTGCTTCTGCTTGCATTGCCTGTATTGTCTGCTTCTGCAGTCCATGATCTCACCATGGCAGGATCTGATGTCCTCTTCTGCCAACCAGGCTTTGGCCCTGGTAATACTTCCACATTCTTAAAAGTCCGCTGTACTCTCCCTGTGGACCAGGCTTTAGAGCATTCCTGTCCAAACTTTCCTCACGGTCCAGATAGAACTGAGCAGCGCAAGGGCTCTTCATTTTCTTATCAGAGGTACACAGGACCCATGAATTTCCCCCCTGAGCTATGCCCCAGGGGCCCGTAGAAATTTGGCAGCAGAAAGGCTAGTGTGGTGCTTTTGGAATACTGCAGATACCTAAGTTAGGTAGAATTGGTGTAGGCAGTCAGACAGGGCTGGGTCCTTGAGGGGTCAATGCAGAAGACAAGTGTGGTTGGAGGTGCATTCAGTAAAGACCAGACTTCAGTAAAAAGAGGAATTACTCACACACTTTACTTAGGGATGTACAGCAGTGATTGATATTCTAGGTAGGCATCAGTCACCTTAAGGTAGGGACCCAAACCTCCCTAACCCATTCCTTCCACAAACGTTCTTGTCTATTCTATATGTGTTTGCTATGTGACTTGCTTCCTAATGTGTTCTCCATTTAACCAATATTACCCAAGGGCCTGTACTTGTTATAATCTTATTGGTTCACCATAGTCTTGGCCCACCTCATACCCACTTTGTGATTTCTCATTGGACCAATGTTGCCAAAGTGACTATACTCATAATCCTGATTGATTATAATTCTGTACCATCTTGAGCTCATTTTGCCTCATGGCTTGAGTCAATAAAACACTCTTGGGAAGCAGAACTGATGGGCCATATACTTTCTGGGCCCCCTTCTGTCCCTTTTACATAAAAGCTTTCTTCCCCCTGCCTCAGTTTTTATTTTTTAAATTTTGTTAATTTCAATAAGAAATAATGAGACAGTTTCAAAACACAGTAGTAGGACAGCCACAATAATTAATACAATGCATATTGTTGTCTTCATAGTAGTTGTTCATAGTACAAGATGCAGACATGATAACTTTTCTAAACACTATTAGTACAAATATTTCTCATTGAACTAATAGAAAGTAGTTGTATGTATAGTCCAATATAGTCCATAATAGTAGTGGGTTATCAGCAAAACTGGTAATGTCAGAAGTTGTTGACTTGAGCCTTTTACAGCTCAGCATATTAATATGCCTTTACTTTTTATACCTCATGGTTAAACTTTTCTTCTGGATGGTTAATACCAACTTAAAGCAAGACCTATATAACAAAAAATATGACTTTTGTATCTGACAAGGTCAGTCAAATTCCCTCAGGATTTACCTTGAAAACATACACAGAGTTTTGTAGAACTTGTGTCAGTGTCAGCCATCTGACTGAGTCACAGCCATTGCTTGACCAGTTTGCTGTCGATGAAAGCCTGAGAGAATGTTTTCTCTCTAGGTGAATTTCCTTAGGCACACTATATATTGTTGATCCCTTTCCTCTGTGGCCCCATAATCTCCTTGAACAGAAAATTTGGGATATCACTGAGTTATAGGATGTTACAGTATAAGTCCTCTTATGTCACGAGTCCTCAATGATAGCAGGGCTAGGGCTAAAATATTGCTATCTTTGTAGCCCTTCTTTTTCTCTATATATTTCATTGACTTTCTCTATTATTCTTCTATTACCAATTTATTGGATTTAATTCTTTCCTTTTTTCTGCTTGATTTGGGTTTATTTTGCTTTTTATTCTTTAGGTTCTTGAGTTGGTACTTAAATTATTGCTTTGAGTCTTTTATATGTGCCTTCTCAGTGCTATAAAATTCCATCTCAGCATTGCTCTTACTGTATCCCCCACATTTTCATGCCCTCTTTTTGTCAAAGGAAAATTGCACCAGGCAGAATTTAAACAGGCAAGGAAGAATTTATTCAAGACTCTTGCAATAAGGGGGAGAGAGATTGAACTCAACCCAGATATAGCAGGGAAGAGGGGCGTTATAGCCCACAGTGCATGGTAAATGACTGAGGAACTTGGCTAGGTGCCTGGGCAAGATGATTCTTGCTAACATGGCTAACCTCACTCAGCCTTTTCTGTGGTGTTGACTGAAGCAGTGCTATGTTCATCTAAAAGTTTTCTGCCTTGAAAGTCTGCCCTTTCCCTGGCCCTCTGGCTGTGAGGGCAGGCTTTTGTTGGGCTTTCTTTTGTCCATGGCTATTGGCACCTAGCCTGGGACACACTAGGCATAGAAAAACTAGAGCTCAGTTCTGTGGTTCTTTGGTTCTCACAGTCCCTCACCAGTCTCCTTTCCTCTATCCACCTTTCAGTCCTCTCATGTTGGCAGTAAACATAGGATCCCGGTTTCATGGTGCCATAAGTATTACATTCCCAGCGCCACCTCTTGCTCCCTACAGTTTTCTATCCTCTCAAACTGAAGCCTTTGTTACTTCCCAAGAGGGGTTCTGCTAAAAATGAGGAAGTCGTGCTCAGTATGTACTGGCTTTCAACTAGAACAACTAATGAGTAGAAAAAATAAGTGGTAGAGATCTAAAAGATCTAAAATAATACAGATCTATGCTCTGTATTGTTAACATTTTTAATTTCAGAACCTTCCCTGGAGTGTACAGACTCAGCCAAGTTTAACATTATAAGATTGCATTTAAAGTAAGGCTCTAGATCCCATCTGCTGCTCCTCTTCCTGCTTTGGAAGGGAATGGCAGCTCCCCTGGACTGGGAAGACTTGCTGAGGGAGGGGGCAAAGTGGCATGGAGTTAACTTGGCAAAAGCAGCCTTTCTCTATAGGGGAAATAGAACTCCCAACCTGCTAGATGTCCAAAAGACTGAGCCTGTGCTGTCAATCAAGGAATGAATTCTAGGACCAGTGGAGGATAAAGATAGGAAGAATTTATTGCAAGAAAGAAATGTGTAATTATTTATCACATTCTACAGGGATTTATTAGAATATCAATGACTGATGGAAAATACTGGTTCCATGTAAAGTCTAAGGTATTTGATATTCAGAAAGACAGTGATGTTAAGCTCAAGTGCCTATGTTATAGAGTAATAGTATCACTAAGCTTCTCTTCTGGAGGGTTAACAACTTGTGTCTTCAGACCAAAAAGATTTGGAAAGATCAATACAGTGACAAAACTGTCACTACACTGACTAGAAAAAAAAAGAAGAAATAGTATCAGGAGTAAAGTAGGAAACATCATGAAGACCCTGCAGATGTCAAAAGGATAAGGGAATGCTATAGACCACCACACACAAACATGAACTTCACAACGGAGACAAAATGGACTAATTCCCTTAAAAAAAACAACAACAACAACAAAAAACTCATCATACCGGCAAAAATCAAAAAGTCTAAAAAATGCAAGGGCCAGGGAGTTTGTGAGGCAATGACATCTTGTGGCACTCACCTATGAAGTACTTGTGGCGTTAGGAGAGGTGAACACCAGCATGCCCTATGGTCAGGCAATGCTGGTGACATGGGCGTGGCATTGCACATGAACACAAATATTCAGTGCAGCATGGCCCTTCTTCTCTGCATTATTTTTACCAGTGAAGTACTTGCAAATAACCTAGTACATTTCTCTGATGATGCACCAGGTAGCAGCCAAGATGAGTGAACTAAAGCTTCTTTTGTCAACATGGATACATCTCAAAATAGTGTCAGAAGAAAACAGCAAATCATATGCAGCTAAGTAGTGTACTATTATTTATGCAAAGTTTAAAATAGCATGAAGCCCATCTATTATTTAAGGAATATAGATAGCAAGATAAACTCTACATTTGGGACAGAAAAGGGTACCAATGTGGGAAGATCAGACCTGGAAAGGAAGCACAGTGACTTTCGTGCCTTAGAGGGACACTTAAGTGCTGAACTGGATGCTGGATTCATGGATGTGCATTATACAGGGCTCCACATTTTTCTTTAGAGAGAGGGGCACTTTATTAAACTTCGTGGCAGCAGGAGGAGGGGTCAAAAAAGGCCTCCTGAGGACACATCCATTTTCTGAGCAGAAACCAGAACTACTGGAGAGTGGCCAGGCAAGAAGGCTGGGCTTGAAAAGTGTTTAAGAATTTAGGGGCAGAAAAAGGAACTAGGTAAAAGAGAGCCTGAAGGCCAGGGAATGCCTGAGGGCCCATGGAATTACAAAACTTATCAAAGCATTACTATAGTAGACAAAATATTAATTTGGTTCCAACCCAGATCAGTAGAAAAACCTAATACAAACATGCTAGAGAAACAGTGAACATATAGTTAGAAAGGTAAGCTAAGAGGGGAATAATCAGTCACTAACAAAGAAACCAAAGCAAAATCCAGCTCAATAGGGCTCATATTTTAGTATTTCTACATAATAGAGCTGTAATTTAAAAAAAAAAAAAGATTAAATACAACCTAGAACAAAAAGAAACTAGGACACTAAAGAATTTGTAAAAACATAAGGTGAAAGGTCAGATATTTTGAATTTCATAACATTGATGAATTCTGAGCCAGCATCACGAGTGGCACTGCAGTGAATGGGGCATTGACAGGAGCTGGCCCTGCTGCTGCAGAAACTTTAGAAGGGACATCAAAAGCCGTGTGTGATAAGGAGCGATTGGATGGAGGAATGTGGCTCCTGGCGGGGACGGGCAGCGCAAAGGTCCTCAGAGTCCCCATGAGAAGGCCTCCATGAAAGGTGCAGTAGTTGTAGGAGGGCCACACACAGAGCAAGGGCTGACCGCGAGCTCTGGAGTATCTTAGGTGAAGGAGGAGGGGTCAGACAGAGAGAAGATGGTGTTACCAGCTTGCACCTCGGGGAGCAGCCAGCACAGGGAGGAGCAATGGCCCTGCTGTCACTGTATGGTGATCCTGTGATGATCCCAGACCAGATTTGAGACATTGGAAGACAGCTTAGGAGTAGATCTCACACAGGGTTTTCCATTCAATAAACAGTGCTCACATGTTCTAGGAACGGAGGTGCAGGTAAAAAGCTTCCAACCTAGCCAGGTAAACGCTAGGATGTAGGCTTTTACAGCCCAGTGTTCCCAGAACCATGGTTAGAGAGTTTAGGAAAAAATCAGGAGGGACACCAGGCTAAGGAGCTGGAAAGCCAGTAATTAGTGAACCATTGCAATGCAGGAAGACAGTGTTCACCTTGCAGCACATGTAGCAATGCAAGCAAACTAGGGGAATATTGGACCAACGGGAAGTTGCTCCCACACTAACAATAGGGAGAAGACAGCGCATCTATGAAGTCATCATTTTAGTGAGTCCATCAGAGAGCTGAACAGTCCACA
This sequence comes from Capromys pilorides, assembly GCA_004027915.1. Classification (NCBI taxonomy): domain Eukaryota; kingdom Metazoa; phylum Chordata; class Mammalia; order Rodentia; family Capromyidae; genus Capromys; species Capromys pilorides. The sequence goes on from PVKN010017606.1 coordinate 10,024, forward strand.
GAGAACTGATTCTTGCATATGTGAGAGAAAACTAGCAAGGACGGGAGAAAATCATCCAAAGGACTAGGGAACATGACCCATTGCCAGGAATAGGGCCTGTTCCCGTTATTCTTGAAAAGCTCAGAATTCATAGACATTCTGCAGGAAAGGGTGGAAAGGAATTAGCTTTAGACAGACCATTTCTTTGGCCACAACAAGTCATAAAATCAAGACCAGAAAGGAAAAAAATGTTTCCAAATAAAATACATACCAGCTCAAGCATTTTAATGGGAGTACAGAACTATCCATTATCCAATCAAATACAATCTGCAATGTTTCCCATGCACACAAAGGTTATCTGGTATACAAAGGAAGAGGAAAATAAACTTATAGTAGAAATAACCATGTACTAAAACTAACCCATAATGGACACATATGTTGAAATTAGCAGGCAGGGGGCCAGTGAGATGGTTCAGCGGTCTAAAGCGCCTACTTAGGAAAGCTTAGGCAAACTCAGGGACCGAGGTTCGATCCCTGGCACCACATGCTGCACCAACACTACCCCCAGGGCAGGCTGAGCCGGCCATAAAAAAGAAATTAGTAGGCAGGAACATTAAAATAATTACTCTTCATTCAAGAAATTAAAAGATTAAATAGTGATTAGAAAATGTTAAAAAGATACAAACTAAATTGCTAGAAGTAAAAACTATGTCTGATATGAAAATATATGATAGGATTAATAATGTTTCCCACATAAAAAGATTGGTGAAATAAAGGACACAATACTATAAGCCATCTGTTACAGTCTAGATCTTTTCCTTTTTCTTTCTTTTTTTTTTTTTTTTTGAGAAACCGGGGATTGAACTCAGGCTCTTGTGCTTGTCAGGCAAGCGCTTATCCTATTGAGCTATCTCCCCAGCCCCACAGTCTAGATCTTGATGTTCCCAAAGACCTACATTTTGGAAGCTCGTCTGTCAGCCTGTGGTGCTGCTCGGAGAGGTGGACCCTAAGGGAAGGAAATGCGACCTCTGGCTGAGTGCCCTACAGGGGACGCTGTCCTCTGTCTTACCAAGACCCCAAGGAAGCATGGCCAGGCCTTTATGACTGAAACCTTGATCCAGAATGAGTCTTCCCTCCTGCTAGGCTGCTTATCTCAGCTGGTTGATGCACCATCCAAAGGAAGGAAGAAAGATGAGTATCAGACAGCTGTGAGACGAACACAAGTGATCCAGTATTAAGGAAGTGGAGCCCCCAAAGAGAAGACGAAGAGAAAGGGGTTTAAATAATGTCCAGTAATTGTCCAAGTTTAAGGGAAACTATTGGCCCATAGGTCCCAAGAAACTTAATGAACCCCAAACACAAGAGACATGAAGATACTACACCACTGCGCATCATAATCAAAATTTTCAAGACCAGTGACAAAGAGAAAAAGCTAAAGGGTGCTAGGGAAAAAGATGGAGAGAGAGGGAGAGAGGGAGCGAGAGACAGAGACAGAGACAGAGAGATAATGACAATAAGAATACAAACAAAGTAAAATCTTCCAAGTGCTGAGAGAAAAGAAAATCTTTCAACTGAGAATTTTATGCTTGGTGGTTCATGCCTATAATCCCAGCACTCAGGAGGCTGGGGCAGGAGGATCGCCAGGAGTTTAAGGCCAGCTTGGGCTACAACATGAGTTCAAGGCCAGCCTGCACTTCACAGTGAAACCTGTTTCAAAGAGACCAGAAAGAAAGAAAGAAAGAAAGAAAGAAAGAAAGAAAGAAAGAAAGAAAGAAAGAACCAAACAGATATTTCCACAACTACAAAAGGCAGAAGAATACATCAATGGCAGACTCACACCACCACACCACCTGAAATATTTAGGATATCTTTTATACAGAAGAAAAACAGTGCCAAATAGAACTCAGGGTGTACACAGGAAATGTTTAAATATAAAGAAGCAAACAGCTTAAAAGTAAAATGATTGAAAATACTATAATAAAACTACTAAAAGAAAACTAAATTAGCTATTTTAATATTAACATTAAATTATATTTTATTATTTCTAAAACTATTTAACAGAGCCACTATCTTTCACTAATCTGCCAAAGTGGCTAACACAAAAGACAAGAGGAGGGGAACCCAGTATATGTTCTCTAGGTCTTTTAGAAAACACAGAGTTGTTCCTTTGGCCATATACATGTGAACTGACAAAAAGGGTAATATTTTAGACATCAAGGGAATTGGTACTGTGCAAAAATAAATGCCTCACAAATGCTACCACAGGAAAAAAAAAAAAAAAAAAAAAAAAAAAAAAAAAAGAAAAACAAAACAAAACAAAAAAATCCCCTAGCGGCCAGCCTGATAGGTCAGCTTCGGCAGTGCCTGCTTAGGCAGAGTGCAGCGGCTGGAGTTCAATCCCAGGCATACTGTGCTGGCCCAGCCCGCAGGGCTTACTGACATGGTCACTGAGACTGGATGTGGTGGCGCACGCTTATAATCCCAGCACTTGGGAGGCTGAAAACAGGAGAATCACTACGAGTCCAATCTACTTACGGAGACCCTGTAGACCTTGTCCTAAATACAGAAAAAGAAAAATTAAAAATGCTACCATGGCAAAACAGGAAGAGTCTACAGTGCTACCCAGCATGCTGTTGGCACTGTTGTAAACAAGCAAGGGCAAGATACTTGCCAAGAGGACTAATGTGTGTATTGAGCATACTGAACACTCAAAAAGTCATGAGAGCTTCCTGCAATGTGTCAAAGAAAATGATCAGAAAAAGAAGCCAAAGAGAAAGGTACCTGGGTTTAACTGAAGCACCAGCCTCCCCCACCCAGAGAAGCACACTTTGTAAGGATCAAGGGGAAGGAACCTGAGTTGTTGGAACCGATTCCCTATGAGTTCATGGCATAAGCTGAGGATATTGCTCTGCCATTCAGCACATAATTGGCAGCTTAAGTGTTCTAGGTTCTATGTTAAAAAAAAAAAAAAATCATCCTGTGTTGTAAGGTTGATTTTCTTAGTTGAATAGGTATATGGTACCTTTTTACCTCAGAAATATTTGCAGCAGATTTTCACTGTACCTAATAATTATGCCTAGTCTTTACTCCCAATGTTTTCCTTGCTGAAAGATACTGCTGAGGTATTGTGCAGGTGTATATCCAACTGTTCAAATATAAATATTTATAGGCTTGAAGATCTTATAAGTCACCATGGGGAAAAGATATATCAAAATAAATGGAAGTCACTTCAGAAACAAATGGATGTCCATTTCAGTTAAATAAATTGTGCAATGCAAAGAAAGAAAAAAACTATTTAAAATTTTATTTTACTAATATAAATTAATGGTTTAATATTAGGCAAAATAGAAGTCAAAGAAAGAACGCTAGTAGGAATAAAAGAATATTTTTATAAAAATAAAGGAGTCAGGGGCCGGCAAGATAGCTCAGCAGACTAAAGCACCTGCTGAGGCAAGCTTAGGCAAACGCAGGGACTGTGGTTTGATCAACAGCACCACATGCCACACCAGCCCTACCCCCAGGGCAGGCTGAGCCTGCCAGAGTCTGGGCATAGTGGTGCACACCTATAATCCCCTCACTGGGGAGGCTGAAGGCAGGTGGATCACCACGAGTCTGAGCTGCATAATGAGACCAGGTAACAACCAAATACATTTAAAAATGGATAAATCAACCAACCAATCAATCAATCAATCAATAAAGGAGTCAATTCATCAGGAAGACATAATAATCTAAATATTTTTATCCTATAAAAAGCTTCAGAATACATGAAGCAAAAACTTCAGGGAGATTGAACTGCAAGAAGCAAAAACTCCTTCCCTGGGCCCCCCTTAGTTATGGTTAGAGAATTCCATGTCCTCTCCGGATAGCTGGATCATCAGCAAGAATATATAAACTTGGACAACACCATCAGAAAACTTGCTCCAATTGGCATTTACAGAATATTCTATTCTTGAGTAGCAGAATGCATTCTTTTCGAATACATATGGACCATTTACCAAGATAGATTATTTTGGAGACCAAAGTCTGAGTAAACAAGTCTGAGTAAGTGTAAAATGATTCAATTTATGTAAAGTATACCACTTTGCCACAAAAGAATTAAATTAGAAATCAATAACAAAAAGATATTTGGAAAGCCACCAAATATTTGGGAACAGACTTCTAAATAATCCACATATCAAATGACATTGAAAAAATTAGCAGAAAGGTCTTTTTTAGCTGAATGGAAATGAAAATACAATCTCTCAGAATTTATTGAATGCCAGAAAGCCGTACTTCAAGGGAAATTTTTGTCTTATTAATTGCTTATATTAGATTAATTTTCATATAAGAAAATAAATTAGTGAACTCCACTTCTACCTTAAGAAACTAGAAAAAGGAAAGCAAGTTGAACCCAAAATAAATATAAGGAAGAAATAATGGAAAAGAAATCAGTGAAATACAGACCTAACTCAAAAGTACACAACAAGTCAAGAGAAAATGGGTCTTATTCCAGGGATGCAGAATTGGCTTAACATGTGAAAACCGAGTGTAACTATTCACCATATTAACAAATGAAAAAAGGAAAAGCCATATGATCATATCCACGGAGGCAAAGGAGAATTTCACAAAATTCAGGATTCATGTAAAAACTCCTAGCAAACTGTCAGTAGAAGGGAACTTCTTTAAACTGGTTAAGGGTTTGTGTAAAACTCATAGCTAATACCATTTTTACCAAAGAAAGGCTGAGGTTGGGGACATAGCTCAGTGGATAGCACTGGCCTGGCAAGCGTGAGGGTTGTGAGTGATTGCCAATGTATGTATGTATGTATGTATGTATGTATGTATGTATGTATTGCAGGACCAGGGATTGAACTCAGGCCCTTGTACTTGCCAGGCAAGCACTTATTCTACTGAGATATTTCCCCAGCCCCTGTCAGTTTAAAAATAAGAGAAGAAGGAAAAGGAGAAGAGAAGGAAGAGGAGTGGGGGGAGGATGAGGAAGAAGATGACGAAGTCTAATGAAGGCTGAATGATATCTCATAAAATCTATTAATGAGAAAAGACATCTGCTCTCACTGCACCTATTCCACATGGTATAGAACATCTTGATCAGTGCAATTAGATAAGAGAAAGTAATAAAAAGAGGTCACATTGAAAGATGTAAGATTTTCTTTTATTCCTTATTTATTTTTGAGACAAGGTCTTGCTCTGCAATCCAGGCTGGCCTCAAATTCACTGTAATCCTTCTGCCTCAGTCTCCCAAGTGCTGGGATTACAGGTGTGCAACACCATACCCAGTGACTTTCTTAATTCTCATATGACACAGTGATTCATGTAGAAAATCTGATAGAATCTACAAAAATAGTTACAGAATAATAGTAATTGAGTTCACCAAGGTTGCATGATGTAAATTTTTAAAAAACGTATTTCTATATACTAGCAATGAACAATTGGAAATTGAAACAAAAAGTAGAATTTGAATAGTATAAAAACATAAAATACTTAAGAGATAAATCTGATAAAATATACAAAAAGGCCTATCTTTAGAAACCGTAACATTTTTAGAACTGGGCATGGTGGCGCATGCCTATAATTGGGAGGCCAAGGCAGGAGAACGGTGCAAGTTCAAGACCAGCCTGGACTACAAAAGTGAGCTCAAGGCCAGCTTGAACTGCGTAGCAAGACCCTGTCTCAAAAAAATAAATAAAAATAGATAAATAAAAATAAATAAATAAAATGAATCTATTTATAAAAAAAATAAAGGGAGATAGCTCAGTAGAATAAGTGCTTGTCTGGCAAGTGCAGGGTTCTGAGTTCAATCCCTGGTAACACACACACACACACACACACACACACACACACACACAAAAGATAATATAATAGAAACTGTAATTTTTTTTGGCCAGCTGAGCCCACCCTGAGGGTGTGGCTGGTGTGGCATGTGGTGCCAGGGATTGAATTCTAGTCTCTGCACTTGCCTAAGCAAGTGCTTAGTCCACTGAGCTATCTCACCAGCCTTCAGAGAATTTTTTTTTTGAAAAATAGCAAGTTGCTACTTTTAAAGTTCATATGAAAATGCAAAAAATCCAGAATAATAATTTTTTTAAAAAATGATAATGCTAGAAGAGTATTCAACTGAAAACTTACTAGAAAGTTACAACAGTTAATTTGTAGTATTATATAAATACATAGAATAACTGACAAGATTCAGAGTATAGAAATGAATTTTTACATTTAAATTTGGAAATTTCATTTTTAACAAAGGTGGCAAGGGCAATTAAATAGGGGAAAGGATAGTCTTTTTTTATGTTATGGCCAGCTCATCCTGCCCTGGGGTGGGGCTGGCACAGCATGTAGTGCCGGGGATCCAACCATGGTCCCTGCAGTTGCCTCCTAAACTTGCCTAAGCAGGTGCTTTAGACCACTGAGCTATCTCGCCGGCCCAGGACAGTCTTTTCAGTGAGTGATACTGGGACATTTAGCTAGCCATAAGCAAAAATTGATGAATTAAAACATTTACTTCATATCATCTACCATAATCAATTCAAAGTGGACCATGGACCTAAATATAAAAAACAAACTGGAAATAACCCAAATGGAAATCAATAGATGAATTTAGAAACAGATCATCGTACATAGTTACAATGGAATATCACTCAGTAATAAAGAGATCAACTATTGAAACACAGATCAATGTGGCTGAATCTTAAAATAATAATTCTTTAAAACAAGCAATCTTAGACTCATTAGTCTTCAGAAACTGTGAGAAATAAATGTCTGTTGTTTCAGCTAGCAACAATAACAAAAACAGTACATGCTGTGTGACTCACTAACATAAACACCCAGAAAGTGGCAAAATGAAATGGTGATTGCCTGGAACAAACACACAGCAGGGAGGAAGACATTATAGATGGGCACAAGGACATACCTTGGGTGACGGATATGTTCACTATCTGGATTACAGGGATGGTCTCGTGACTATATAGACACAGAGATAGATAGATAGATAAATAGATAGATAGATAGATAGATAGATAGATAGATCAAAATTTATGAAATTATGGTATATGAGGTTTCTAATATCTCAGTTTTACCTCAATAATGTTAATTAAAGAAGATGAAGTTGATCCAGCTAGTTGTTGTGAGACTAAGGCAGGAGGATAAAAAATTTGATCCTAGATCCTTGCTAAATCTAGACAACTCAGCAAGATCATGTTGAAGAAGAGG
>PVKN010017607.1:0-17249 GCA_004027915.1 Capromys pilorides
CACTTTCATTTATCTTCTCTGCCCCCTAAGTTATAGCTCCATCCATGCCCTTCCCAAGACCCAAATAATGCTGCAGTTGACTGAATCAGAAGGTGAAGCTGCCAAGACTTTATCATTTGCTTGCTTGAAATATTTATAATCCTATTCCTTTCTAGTGCTGTGCAAAAAGAAATGTGAGATTCCCTGAGTGTAAGACCCTACGGTAAGTAGACCCCGACCAAATGTGATATGGACTCAGGAAATGACCTTTAGCTCCTGAGGGTACAGCCAGAGCAGGGGGCTGAAAAGGCCATCCCTGGAAAGGAGCAGCTGACATGGGGGGAGTCCTCTACTGCCTCAGCTCTGAGTGATGGTGTCTTCTGGATACAGATCAGGCCTCTGGTAGAAGGCCATAAAGGCTTGAAAATAAGGCACAGCTGACCATTTGTCTTACTCCTTAGGGTACAGATATAGTTGAACTATGGCATCTATTTCAAGTTGTCAATGACTGGCCATGTCTGATGTTTCCCCAAGTGGGTACTTTAGGCCATTTTTATTACCTAGAAATACAGGATGATCTTTTTCAGGAGTCATAGAGTGGAACTCATTTCAGTAGTCAAAAAGATACCTGAGCAGGGACTGAGAAGAACAGATCGGATTCTTCCCTTCTGTAAATAGAACAAAAATTAGGATCTAGGTTTAGCTTTCAGGATTTAGCCTGGTCAGGCAGCACTTCCTCCAGGGATTTAACCTGGCTGAGCATTTCCCTCCAGGAGTCTAACCTGGTGAGGTCAGATTTACTTGGGATTGGACATCATTATTTTTCTTTATTTTAAAAAGCTTTTAGGGCTGGGGAGATAGCACAGTAAAATAAGCACTTCCCTGATAAGTGCAAGGGCCTGAGTTCAATCCCTGGTTCCGCAACAACAACAAAAAAAAAGCTTTTAATTGCTGGAGAAATAGCTCAACAGCATAAGCTTCTACCTGGCAAGTGCAAGGTCCTGGGTTCAATCCCCATTACCACAAAAAATTAAAATAAATAAAATAGAAAGTAAAAATTTTTAATAAAAACAATACAGAATTCTAAAGCAGGATGATAGGAAATTAACAATGGCTATTATATTACATATTGTTATCTTCAAAGTAGTTTTTCAGATGACCAGACATGGGCATGTAAATTGATCATACAATATAAGTATTAACTGTTCCTTTAAATCAATGAACTAATAGAAGTTAATAGTACAATTATCTTAGATAATCCTTTCTCTGCCTTTTTGTCCTCTTTTCTTCTATCCTAGTTTTTCCTTTCTTGGACCAGTTTCCTTCCCTTTCACCATATCTTTTGTATTTTTTGGATCTTATTTACTTTTTCTTACTCGAGGGAGACAATATGTGTACATCATTAATTGTAAGTGAGAAGCAGAGCTACTTCCTTCGCACCCATTGTATTTCTCCTATGACACAACTCTGTTTCTGCTAAAGAGCTCAGACTTGGGGTGCCTTAGTTCCCAGATGTCTCTGGCCCAACTGAAAAGGGAACAAAGGCCAGCAAGATAGCTCAGTGGACTAAAAGGCCTGCTTAGGCAAGCTTAGGCAAGCACAGGGAGTATAGTTCTATCCTCAGCACTGCATGCCACACCAGCCCCACCCCAGGGTGAGCTGAACCAGCCTGTCTGGGCACAGTGGTGCATGCCTGTAATCCCAGCACTGGGGGTGGGGGTGGGGGCTGAAAGCAGGACGATCACAAGGATTCTGAGTTGCATGGCGAGACCCTGTGACAACCAAATACATTTTTTTTAAAAAAGGAACAAGACCCACCTCTAAAGAAAACACAGTTCACCAAATTGAGCCGCAAAGCACGTACATCTGGAGGCAAACATCAGAAAAGAGAATCAGGCACTATGCAGATTCAGTCAACACAGGTCACCCATCCTTTTATATAGCAGCTTCAACTTAAAGCCACGGATGTCACCACAAAAGCAAAACTGAACTTCTTAAAGAGGACACCATATGAATATCAGTAAAGTACTCCAGGAAGAAAGAGCTCTAGCAGAGGCTTTAGTATCCAGGGCAGTTGAGGCAGGGAGAGCTGGCTCCACTGCCCACTGGCTTGCAAGACCCGCTGGCAGGAGCTTTAAACAGCCCAATTTCTCTCTTCCTATGCAGGAAGACACAGTAGCCCTCGGCCCTGTTTTGAGTTACCCAGAACTGACAACTAAGCTAATGGAGCACTCTGATACCTCAATATCTGAGGATAGGGGTCAGAAGAGGAAAAGAAAAGTAACAAAACCTCATTAAAAGAAGGCACTCCACATGAACCCCTGGCCCCTGAGGAAGCACAAACAGTGTTGGTGCTAAACAAAGAGCTGCCCAAGTCCAGAGCAAGGAACCAGAACTACACAGAGAAAAGCATGAGTTCAGAAAGGTGAGGTTCACACCTCCTAGTCTCCTGCAGTGGGCAGCTGTGCCAAAGCATCCATGTATCAGTCACCTTCTCCCCTGCCCCACCCCATTGCTGCTTATCCATGCAGAGGCTTGTACTGCAAACTCCAAAGTGGCCCTTCCCACGGTGTGATCAGCCCCAGGATGCAGGTCCAATGACAGGCAGGGCTCCTGCTGTCTCCCACAAGGACAAAAGCCTTTTGTATCACACTCTAGATTTTTCCATGTGGCAACTGGTCCGCTTCTTCCAGAAACCCATTTTTCACATAGAAAAAGGAAGAGAGAGGGTAGTGCCATGGCTTGGAGTATTACCTTCCTTGTTGGCTGGGTTGTCCAGTTATCTGGTACTGCTGGGGTCTCCAAGGGTCTCTGGGTTGCTGATGTCTTCGATATCTGGTAAGGACTCCTGAGGTTTGATAATGTTGTCCTGACTATCTCACCAAATTTTATAGTTGAGCTAGCAAAATATAGTCCTGATTCTTGTGTTTCATGAAGAAAGAATTGTCATGCATGCACCTCACTGACTGCAGTTTAGCAACTATGTTTATTAAAGTGGTGGTATATAACTACAGGAACATGGAGAAGTTTGAAGGGGAAAAATGGGACCTTGATCGATAAGCTTCTAGTATTTAAAGAGTTAGATTCCATGTTATGAAGTACCCCCCACTGCCTCTGTCACTGGTGTCAGTCATGTGATATATTGGGCATCGTATCTGGATAGCTGCTCACACTCAGTGATGGTCTCTGGTTCCCAGGGCTTGAGTTGGGTGTGCTATACCCAGGAGTCCAGGCCTGGTACCTTGATGGAGTTGACAGGATCATGGTGTATGTTCCTTCTCAAGTTGATCCTAGGGAAGGGGATGATGAGCAAAGTGACTTTACCAGCACTGAATCTCTGGGGTGGAAGATAAGATTTCCCTTCACTTTAGGTTGTGTTTCCACTACCTGTTGAAGAGTCTGTTGGAACTTAGCCATTGAGGTGATATATTTTTGTAAAGTATTTATGCTCTATCAAAAAGAAAAGCAGTAATTAGAAACAGATATCAGTAAAACATGTTAAATGGGCTAAGGCCTAAAATTTGAGATGTATTCCTACTTTGATAAGAGCTACAGGTAGTGAGATCACTGTAGGTGAGTTTATTGAGCCATATTTTGAAGATATCTCTTCAGGGTCTCATTCATTTTGTACCTTGCACTAACATTGTGGTGTTCACGCACAATGAAGGTGATAGGAAATGTCCAGTGTCTGAGGGGCACTCCCTGTGACTATTTAAAAGATGGCCCACTAGCACTCTGTGAACTCTTAGGAAATCCTAATTTGGGGACAATTTCTAAGACCAAAACCCTTATTGCCTCTTGTGCTTTTTGTATTTATTATGGCTTATGTCTAGATGTCCCTCATAAAGCCTCATGCAGCTATAGGTACAGGCCTCTAGAGTTTGTGATTGATTCATGATCCAGTGCTGGGATTGCGGGTGTGAGAGCTACACCCATGCCAGGGCAGATAGCCTGCATACAATATAAGGAAGGGAGCGAGGCTTGCTCTCTGCTGTTCCTCCCTTTTTGCTTTCCTGCTTGTGCTGCTTTCTGCCCCAAGTAACTGTTTCCCTCTGCCATGTGCCTCTCTGCCTTGGATCCAGCCATGTATGGACTGAAACCTCCACAAACTGTAGTCTAAACAAACCTTTCCTTCCTTAATTTTGGGTGTCAGATATTTTGTCCCTGCCCTGAGAGAAAAAGAACTAGACACTCTTCTACACTACAGGTATCAACCCTGTTTGTGAAAGTATCTGCCCAGGCCAATTAGTACCAAGGTCAACTACTCTTTAGTATATGAGTAAAACTGAGTTGTTACTCTTTTCCAGGGTGTGTGTCATGTCTCTGTGTACCTGGAGGAGGCTATCACCCACTTAAGAATATTGTTCTTTTGGAAGAACTCTTATGTCTTATCTGTTCTATTGTCAGAGAAAGTCCCTTTCCTATAAATAATTTTGAGGTCATCTTGTGGGTCTTATTCCTTCCCAAGGAAAAAAAAAGCTTTATGTAAATATTTAATAATTTTTCATTAACATCAGGAAGGACCAATTCCCCATCATCTGATTGTAACCATGCTGATGAACGGTATTGACGCCCACTGAAGAAAGCCCATTCAACTTTTAACATAATATTGGGGGGTGTATAATCAAAGGACCTTTTGTGAATCAAGACAGACCTGAAGAGAGAACCCAACTCTTTTTTGGTGCCTTCTACAGTGAATTACTGCTAAAGTAATGATATTTTGGGGGAGATCCGCAGGTTGTTAGGTAATTCCTTTCTTTCTATATAGCTGCACGAGTATGTAGCACTAGGAAAGCATACTTTGAATGAGAATAAATATTGTTTTTGTTCTTCACTAAGTCATATATCCCTGGTTATAAGGCCTTATGAGTTCTGATAGCTGAACACTGGTCTCAGAGGTAAGTGAGGAACATATCAGTGTCTGATGCAGAGTCAGTACTGCACACCCTCCTCTTCTTGTCCCATTCTCCATGAAGGAGCTGCCATCACAGAAGAAGTTCAAATCAGGGTCAGAAGATTTTCTAATAAGTCTTCTCTGACAATGAATGGAGAAGTATCTGTTCACATCCATGCCTGTTAGCCTCAATTTCCTCCTTTTCTGGCAAAATGGTGGCAGAGCTTAAGGAAGAACATGTCTTGATTTCAATGGCTGGTCCTTCTAGGAGGAGAGCCTGGTACTTTAAAAGTCAGTTGTTACAGAGCCCTTTCTGGTCCTTATCTCAGTCTGGGAAGTTTATATTTGTAATCCCATGGATAAGTTATTGGAACCTCATTGAGTTAATTCCAATCTACTATATCCAGTTGCAACCCATGGCCAGAATAAAGACACTAAGTCATATTTGTAGTTATGAGGCGCCAAGGGGTCCTAAGTCCAGCCGTGATGATGGCTATCTGAAACAAAGACCTCATCCAGTGCCAAACCCAGATTTTATTCATTCTTGAAGACAAGAGTGGCTTGAGGAGGAATGACTAAGAATCATGGCGAGTAGGTTAGTGCCATGAGCTTGGCTAGGTAGAAGGCCTGTATTTGCCTCTGCAACATGCAGAGAGGATATACAGTAATCTGCATTACAAAAATGAGATGGTATCTAATGCCTTGAAGTCAGTGCTTCAACTCTAATGTATAATCTTTCAAGCCCCAGGGCTCCATCCCAGCCAGCAGCAAGGAGTATTAGCTCTTCATCCTGTTTCAACCTGGCTCATGCTAGAGAACAGCAGGTGAGGGTTCCAGAGAAACATGCCTGCTTTATTCAAAGACTACCACCAACACTTTGGCTACACCAACAGGCATTGCTGAATGCCAATTGAAGGAATAAGGAAAAGTCTTAGCCAGTTCTACACAAATCAAAGCAATGGAAATAGAGTCAGGCTTGGCCAAAATGAAGACAATTGCTCCTCTTTCAAGGAGAGTCACCCAGGTGGTCCTCCACAAGTTGTCTGATATCCATAGGCTCTCTTTGGAAGAAAGAAGCCCTGACATAATGTATACTGAGATCTCTGCCTAAAGTCAGCTTGGATGCCCCTATGGCACCCACAGTGCTAAGACACTGTTATGGATTATCCCTGGATGTCCCTTCAAAGCCTCATATAGTCATGAGGATGAGCTGTTCAGAGGCAGCTGAATCTAGAGTTTGTGATTGGCTCATTGTCTACTCCTGGGCATGAGGACATGAATGCTACACCCTAAAGCTAGTAGCCTACATACAATATAAAGAAGGTGACAAGGCTTACTCCTCCTCTCTCTGGTTGTTTTTTTTTTAATGTATCAGTTAATTAAGTTCTTAGTAAGAAGTTTAGAACACTAATTTATAAGGATAAATTCCATTTGTCAGAGCAAAAATGGATCACAGGTAGTCCCGGAGCTGAGCAATAGCTTTGATTTTTGCTAAAATCTGTGAGTCTATCACTTTCTGATCCACCTTGTGCTGCTCTGAAACCTGGTATCTCTCTTTCTCAGAATCGAAGGTCTCACCGTCCTGGTGTCTCAGTTTCCACTACTTCTTCTTCTTCTTGAAGTAAGCATCAGTGAAGTGTTTGGAGATTTTCACTTTGCTGATATCAATTTTTGTAGAGGTGGAAATGACAAATTTCTGGTGTGTTCTTCATAGAGGAACATGATAAATACTAAGAGGCTCAGTCCCAAGTAGCAAGCCATTGTTCAATTGTTTCAGGAAGACCACTCTTGCCTCTGTGATGCCCAGTGAGGATGATCAAGATGGTAGCAAGAGTAACGCTAACTCAAAGTTTCCTCATATGCTGACTGAAGGATTTCATGCTATGACTCAAGAATTTTCAGGACGCATCTTCAGTAGAGTAGCACGTAGTCATTTTTCAAAGCCAAACCACCAGGGTACCTACGTTCTTGTCCCCACCAACTTGTTTTGTGATCATAGCAAGAATTTTGTCGTTTTTTCTTCTCAACCTTTGATTACATAACAGATCAGGAGTATCTACCAATTCCTCTAACTAGGACAGGGTTTCAGCTGCAGTGAGGCTGCCCCTTCTTGGACTTTTTTGCCTTCATCCTATCCTTTTTACCAGTACCACTGGCAGCAGTCTTCTTGGTTTCATGTTTCTTCTCTTTAGTGTCTGGCTTCTCAGTTCTTTTGCCTGTCATCTTGTCAGATCTCTCTGGTTGCTTTTGCTATCTTCCATCACCATGGAATGGTTGTCCCTCTTTCACACCACTCCGCCTTAGAGCCAGATGATTATGGACAAAAACCTCTACAAACTGTGAGCTAAATAAATCTTTCCTTCTTTAGCTTTGTGTGTCAGATATTTTGTCTCAGCAATGAGAAAAAATGTAATTAAGTCAGGTATACAGCCATCCATTTGCTACAGCTTTTCATTCATGACTCAGATACCCTATGGGCTTTTGAGCAAGCCTTTGATCTTGGGTAAGCACTCCCAAAGCCATGCCGAGTCTTTCATCTATGTATAAATTGAAACTATGTCATGTCAACACACTCAGTGCTAGGGCATTTATAAGAGCTTGTTCAAGCTTCTGGAATATGAATATATGCTTTTGGGGGCTTCATTTTTAAGCTGGTAGAGGGGATATGCAATCTCACCAGACCTTGCTATGTGAAGGCAACAAAAGCCTGAAATCCCTAGGAATCCCTTAGCATTTTTAGGGTCTGAGGATGTGGGAAGGAAAATATTGGTTTTATTCTCTCTTCCCCCAGCCTTTAGGTCCCCGTAGATATGATAAGGTCCATTTATTTTACCACAAGACTGTAAAATTGTGCCTTATACCTAGAGACTTTATAAACTCTGTCAGAGAGAAAATTTAGCAGAGCATGGGTGCCCTGGCCAAAGAGCTCTTCTGAAGGGGCACCTAATAGTATATCACCTACATAATGCAGAACTATGGCTTTGAAAAATTCAAAACATACTAAATTGTGGGAAAGCACTTGCCTAAAAAGATGAGGACTGTCTCTGAACCCTTGAGGAAGCATAATCCAAGTCAGTGGAGAGGCCTGGTCATGAAGATTTTCAAAGGCAAATATTAAACTGGGAATGTGTGTGTAAAGGACTACAAAAAATGGTATCTTTTAAATCAAACACTGAAAACAAAATGGCATCTTCTGAGACCTGATAAAGGAGAATGTATGGAGAGTGTACGAGTTAGGTTCCACCAGGTGGGATTGGCACTGTTGCCTCATTTACTAAAAATCCTGTACCAACCTCCACTCTCCACTGGGTTTTTGACCTCTTAAGATTGGAGAGTTGTGAGGGTTGTGTTATAGGGTATAAAATATATATTACTTTTTTTTGTATTTTTTATGGAAGGTTCTACAGGGTGTTCAGGGTCTCACTACTACATTGGACTCACAGTGATCCCAGTCTCAATTGCCATCTCAGCACACCCTGGGAGAAGGGCCAGCATGGCAGGCCAGGGGATCTAATCCCTGGCCCCTGGGCCTAGTTGCAGGCATCATAGTCTGCTGAACTATTTGGCTGGCCCTTGTAGGGTATAAGTGATGTTGTCCTGAAATTGTTGATTATATACAGTAGTCCTTTATTAAACTGCAGCCCTTGGAAGGTATTGTCATCAGTGAGGAAATATAATGGGATCTTTTAGATATATTAGGAAAAAATAGGTTACACAGATTTAAAAAAAAAAAAAAAAAAGAGAGATGTATTTGCACCAGGGCAACCAGTGTTGCTCCTCTTTTCTTCCTTTAGTTGTTCATATTGTAGGATTTATTTCTGACCCAATGAGAGGGAGGCAGCATACCTGACCTGCATGTATGTATATCATGTAGGTTACAATATTTAAGTAATATAAAATATCTCTCTCCAGGAGGGAAAATGAACTTTCAGGTAAGCTCATAAAGGAATAGGAGAACAGAAAGGCAGAAAGTGTGCTCACTGAACAGAAGGCCAAGGTTGAAAAGGACTGACAGACATGTGTCAGTGTCCAGCAAAAGGCTGTTGTTGTTGTTGTTGTTGTTGTTATTATTATTATTATTATTATTATTATATAGTCATGATTCCAAGGCTTCTCTGTGGAAATGACAGTCTCTGGCTAGAGGAAGAAGGCAGAGAGTGCCTCAGGGCCCTTCAGTCTTGCAAGACCAGCTGGTAAGATAAGTCTGATCCCTGGGGAATTCACTTGAGGGGACCATCTGACTTCCAAGGATCACCTTTGAGATAAGGGCATGGTTCAAGGGGCCTCTTGTCATAACAGTTTTTATCATAGTCCCTCCCAAGGTGACCTGGCTTTCCACAGCAGTAGTAGATGAGTTTAGTCATCAAGCTCTTTTTGGAGCCCCAGGATTAGATTCAGACTTAGAGTCTGTTCTTGTAAAGGATGAAACCAAAGCAGTCAATTTCTCTTGGTCTCTTGTTTTTTCCCTTTGCCTTCTCCCTGGCCTTGATTATGAAAACCTGAAGAGACAATTATCACTAAAGTATCAGGTGATCTAAGTGAAGAAAAACCATCTTTTGTAGCTTTTTCCTGATATCTGAAATTGACTGGGTAATATATTTAAGAATAACCTATCCTTCTAGAAAATCAGGAGCTATGGATACATGTTTCATCAAAATTATCTGGAAAGGTAGAAGGATTTTCATGTTTATCTTGATGAATAGTTCACAATTTAAATTAATTGAAGAGTGTAGTGCTCATCCTGTTTAAACCTTTAAGAACACATGTCTTAAGATGTCTCCTCTTCCAATCTCCTATCTGTTTAGTGGACCAGTAGGGGCTCTTGGCTGTTCCCCCTGGATACCTGTCTTCTAATCTTCTAAAATTAACAACATGATGCAAATATCCAGGTGTAATAGCAGCTTGTGATGATGCTTGTCTCTCGCCAGAAGTCAATGTTTTATTCAAGAATAACATTCCATCTTTCTAGTCTAGTTCATAGATCAGAGTAAGTCCCCTACAGACCTCAATATACTTATCAGGGGTTTGTTGTTTGTTTTTTTTTTGTTTGTTTGTGGTACCAGGGATTGAACTCATGACATTGTACTTGTCAGACAGAGTTGTTTCCCAGTTCTTGTTTGATTTGTTTGAGGTCACTGAAAGAAAAGCACACATGGACACAGGTAGGGCCAAATTCTCCACCAACCCCCTGTAAGAGATACTGTGCTTGAGGAGCTTGAACAAATCAGATAGGAATGGATGTAGTCTAGTAGCGCCTTCAAAAAAGTTGGCATTGAAACCTTGCTCTTAGAATTCAGAGGGCCAGTATTGTGGTTTGTGTTTAGTTGTCCCCTCAAAGCCTCATGCAGTCATGGGGCAGACATCTAGAGTTTGTTATTAGCTTATGATCCACTGGGATTATGGGTGATCCAAGGCTGGGATTATGGGTCTGAGTACTGCTGGAATTATGAGTGTGAGTACTTGCCCAGCCTGGGGTGGAAATCCTGAATGCAATTTAAGAGAGACAGACTTCCTCTCTGTTGTCATTGTTGCTGCTGCTCTTCCCTTGGCTCTTTTATTGTTCTTTGTCACCATATGGAAGATTACTCTCTGTCATGTGCCAGTCTGCCTCACAGCCAGCTGAGTATGGACTGAAACCTCCAGTAACTGTGAGCTAAATAAACCTTTCCTTCTTTCATTTTGAGTGTGGGGCATTTGTCCCAGCAATGAGAGAAGAGTAACTGAAACAGCAATGGACGCAAACCTCAGGCTCAGTAATAATGGACACATTCAATTGTGCATTAAGGTCTAGAGATGCTTAGTTTCCCTGTGGCTTAAATTTATAATTTGAACACAAGTAAAGATTATCTATTAATGCAATAAACTCTGAACATAAAGGAAAGTAATTCTGACCATTTACCCCTCTCTTTTATAGTACAATTCTAGTTAGTAAATAGCATCATAATCAGTACTTCCCTCTGTATTCTATTTTGCCACTAAGGGATTGGCAGACCATGCACAGATGTAGGAAAAATATTAAACAAATCTTTCTCAATATGTAAGCATCAAAGAACTTCCAGTGCTTATAAATATATTCCAAAGGAGTAACAGAATTTGGTTTTCAGTTTCCCCTCTGCAAGACAGTGCTAAAAATAGGCATCCTTTGTTCTCTGCTATTTTTTATAACCTCTCAAGGCATCATCCAATGTACCCAGTCCAGAGGAAGTGACCACTGCCTAGAGAGTGGTTAGAATGGGTCATGTCAGACTAGCAGCCCTCAATAATGCAAGCCCTTTACCTTCCCTAGAACCTCAGACTCCTGACTCCAGCGTGTGTTTCCCAAAGCAAAAACTACAATTGATTTCAGCTGTAAAGGTTATGTTTAAAGAAGGAAGAATTGTTAGCAAAATTAAACCAATAATCAAGAGGCCTAAATAACTGCTTTCCAATTATTTGAAAAATGAGAGGAAAATCAAAGGCCAAATTCCCAGCCTGCAAAAGAGATCACATCCAGAGATAGATAGAAGCCAGTAATCCCTACTGCACATTCAGCTTCACACTCACAGCTTCATATACTACTCTCTCAAAGGTGCATTGCCTGGCCACCCAAGCCTTCTAAAATCAGGGTGGAAAACACAAAAATGAAATAAAATAAAATAAAATCAGGGTGGAAGCCTTTTAACCCCACAATGCTTCCATTCATCATGCACCTAAAACTAGTGCCATGTGGATTATGACAAAGTCTGCCGCCAGCTGGAGCAGTGGCCAGGCTTTCCTCTCCATTGGCTGTAAGAATTGAGTGCCTAGATTACTGGACATTCTGAACCCAATTCTGAGTAATAAATTTTCTTAGGTGCTGCAATTCTGGAACATGGAGAAGTCACCACCATTCTGGAACATGATTCTCACCAGCTTTGTCCTTAAAGCAAAGTCTTTCACTTTTCCAGTTTTGAGGCTACAAAGGGTGGAGATTTGCTGCTTCTTGTGATGACCTCAGGTCATATTTTATATTCCTCTCTTCCTTCTCAGCCTTCTATATTTCAGCTCTATCTTTGCAGTTCACAGCTTTACTGAGCTTTGTTTCTGGCTGTCTCAGTTACTTTCCTCTCATTGCTGGAACAAATACCCCACATCCAAAATGAAGGAAAGGTTTATTTAGCTCACGGTTACTGGAGGTTTCAGTCCATACTTGGCTAACTCCAAGGCAGACTGGAACATGGTAGAGGGCAGCAGCTCATGGTGTTGGCAAAGAGCAACAGAGCAAAATGGAGGAGTAGCAGCAACAATGGCAACAGAGAGGAAGTCTGTCTTTCTTAGATTGCATTCAGGCTATCTGCCTCAGGCTAGGTGTAGCACTACAGCCATAATCCCATCAGTACTAAGACCTATAATCCCAGTGGATCATGGGTTAATCTCAAACTCTGGAAGTCCCCACCCTGTGACAGCATGAGGCTTTGGAGGGATAACTAGATACAAACCATAACACTGGCCAAACTCACAACAGCTTAAATCAGCCATCTGTGCTCTTTGTTCTTGATCTGCAACATAAATCTGGCTAAATGTCTCCAACAATAACCATTCCACAGGCCCAACATTTCAACTTCAAATTTCTTTTGCCAGATGAATTAGTCTACTGCCCTTAATCTCATTCTCAAGCAGTCTCTGGACCAACAAAATTCAGACAAACTTTCTGCCAAGCCATAACACACATCATCTAGATTCCAACAACCAACGCAGTACTTCCAAGCAGAAACCTCCCAATCTTGGTGTTTACTGGCAAGATTTGTGTATGCTTTCTAGTCGTCTTAGCTCTGACCAGAATCTCCCATATAGAACAGCCTAAGGAGTTCCAGCACTAGTCTTTCAGGTGACATCTCAGAACCTTTCCAAAGTCTCTCCACAAGCCATTCCTAAAGGTTCTTGAACCATATGGTCAAATATAGACTAATTGATTTTAATAACTTGAACCTAAGCCTCACTTTCCTCTTTTGTGAGGTAGATTACAGGGTTGTTAGGTTATGTGAAAGTTGGGGGCTTATAGAAGAAAGTCAGCATATGTTGCTGTTGTACCCCCCCAAAGCCTCATGCAGTCTGCTAGCTCAATGTTTTCTCTTAGTTTGTTGTATAAGAATGCATCAGATGGCATATGCTTTCAGGGACGTAGATTATTTCATACCACACTGTCAAGAAGAGGACTGGAATAATTTTTTGAGGACCCAAAGAATTGGGGGCAAGAATAAGAGCTGTATAGACCTGTCAACAATGAAGGAAAAAAAGTAATGAAGATTTACATAAACTTTGGTACGTCGTACTAAAAGAAAGAAACATGCTTCTAACTTTAGAACAGTAGGCCAAGCAGCAGGTACTACGAATGCCAAGTCCAGAATGGTTAGAAAAGGTAGTTGAGTCCATGTAGGCATTAGATAAAGTTGTCCAGGAAAGTGAAGACACTTTAAGGCTTCTCCAGACTGGTCAAGAAAAAGATAGAGCTGGTTCTTAGAGAAGAGGCATCTTTGGAAGAATCATTTGGCACAAGTTCAAGCAGTGGCCCATACCTTGGCATCTAAATAAAAGATACAACAGAAAATGATTCTTTGCAATACCTCATGTGGACCATTTTGTCAGACTGATAATTGAGAAATGGGCTCTCATCAAAACAAGAAAAAGGTGTCTGGAGAAAAAGAAACAGAAAACTCTTCAAGAAAAGTTTCCACACCTTGTTGACACCCAGAGGTCAACACTTGGATAAAAAAAAAAATCTAAAATAATCATTTTGTTGCATAGCAGTCTCTGTACAAAAATATTAAGTGGTTTATAAAAAAAAAAAAGACTGTTATCAGGTGACTTAGTGATGTTTTAACATTTAACATGATGTGAATTCTCAAAGTGGTCTTGTTTTATCATATTTTTAAAAATCAGGTGTAAAGTTCAGACAAAGTTCCCATCTTAAAAATTCTTAGGTCAGACCAGTGAGATAGCTCAGTCAAATAGGTGCCTGCTTAGGCAAGCACAGGGACTAGGGTTCTATCTCTGGGACCAAAAGGTGCACCAGCTGTGCCCCCTGGACATGCTGAGCCAGCCACCAACATCTGGCATGATGATGCATATCTGTAACCCCAGCACTGGGGAGGCTCAAAAATAGAGGGATCACTGTGAGTCAGAGCTGCATAGTGAGACCCAGTACCAAATACATTTTTTAAAAAATCTGAGGTCTATTCATGCTTTAACATCACCTACTGTCTTACAGTATGAAATGTGGTAGTAAGAGTCAACAAAAAGGCAATAAAGGAGTTTTGGAATTAAAAAAAAATTAATAGGCCTGATGTGGGGACCTTAGGAGGTTCAAATTCTCTTATCCTGTCTCTTCCTGCTCTTGGCTGCTGAGCCCAGCGGCAAACACCACAGGAGTGCCTTGGTCGGATCCTGGAGTGGAGGAGGAAGGGTTCCAGGGATTTGGTGAGAACAAATCTATAGATTAGCTTGGTCTCAGCAAGCCTCCTAGTGCCCTTCCTGCTTAGGGAGCATGTGTCGCAGCAAGATGCAAACTCTCAGGTGCCAGGCTTGAGTCAGGTAAGCAGGAGGATTCCTTTTCTCCTGACTCCCTCTATGTCCTTCAGAGCCTCTCCAAGAGCCCCTCACTTCGCCTCTCAGCTGGGATGTGCTGAGCCCGGCAGCTACCAAGCAAAAGCCCAGCATCTGGTTCCCTATGTGATCTTGATGAGTCCCTTCCTCCTAGGTCTTGGTTTCCCCCATGGCCAAAATGAGTAGGCATCAAGGTGGAGAATCAAGTGACTTAGCAGCCTCGTCGTCTCTTCTGGGATAAGCCATTTATTTCCCAAAGTGACAGCCCCACCTGAAATAGCGTTCTGTTCCCCAATGTCTTTGGAGCTTCCAAAGACAAGAAGATGGGGTGCAGAACTGAGAGGAAGGTAGGTTAGGAAGGCTAAGGAGGACTGGACTGGCAGGTCAGGCCCCACCATGGATCCCCAACTGCCCATTGGGGCAAGATGTTACTGAGCCTCAAGAGGCTCCCAAACCTCTTCCAAGGTGGCTAGGGGGAGCTAGTGACTAAAGAAATGGCCCCTAGGAACTGGACACAGACCAAAGGGCTCACAGCCAGGTTCTGGGCTCTGGAGACTCACCATGCTGTGCCTAGGCTGTTCCTTGTGAAAGCTTATCTACAGGTGTAGGGCCAAGACAGGTTAGGAAAGACACACATAAAAGATGTTTGCCTTTTTTAGGGAACAGAAAGAGCACAGGGGAAAATCCGAGTTCAAAGTAACTCTAAAAATGTAGGTGTGAGATACACACAGACAGACAAAGCAAAGAACAGGAAAAAATGGGAGGAATCATAAAGAAAGGCAGACAGGTGAAGGGAAACAAGAAACAGGGAAGGAAAGAGGGAAAGAAAGGCATGAAGGAGAGGAAGAAGAAAATAAAATGGAGGAAATAAAGAAATTACAGGAGGAACAAATGAGGTTTGTTGAGGGGCCAGCAAGATAGCTCAGTTGATTAAAGTGCCTGCTTAGGCAAGTTCAGGGACCACAGTTCAACCCCTGGCACCACTCAGGGCATGCTGAGCCAACCAGAGTTCAGGAATGGTCATTCACACCTATAATCCCAGTGCTGGGGAAGCTGAAAGTAGAAGAATCACCAAAGGTCTGAGCTGTGTAGTGAAACCCTACAACAACCAAACACATTTTTAAAAGAGAGGTTGGTTGATACTGAAAAGAAGGGTGGAAAAGAAAAAGCAAAAGGGTGGATGGAAGAGGTTCTGAGTACAGTAAGCAAGGGGCAGGGACAGAATGGAGTGTGGTCACTACAGGCCGCGCTGGTATTGCCTCCTTTCTACCTGTGCTCCAGCTTTCCCCTTTGAACAGGTGCCAGTCCTTCCAAAACTTCTGTAAGGCATTTCTCTCTGCAGGGCAATGCAGGGCCTTGTTTCTGAGGTTGTTTGGCCAAGAGGGGTTCTAGAAGCTCCCCAGTCTTGAAGACAAGCGTGTCCATTGACGCTCAGAAACAGGGTTCTAGCCTCATCATCAGCCCGTGTTAGACTGTGGGCTGCAGGCATCAGTGCCCCCACTGAGCCTTTCTCTGTGGATCCTTAGAGGCAAAGATGACATTCTGGTGCCCTGCATTGTACTTGCCAGGCCTGAGGTTCACAGGGAGGGCCCCCAGCCAGCACTTAGGGTGGTCGTGTTGAGGGTTCCTGACTTTTCATGTGCGCTCACCACTATGGCAGGCTCTGTCTCCCCAGAAGCAGGACACCAACAGTATTTAGCATTTAACTGCCATCCATGACAGCCCAGGCACCCAAAGACTTTACGAATATGATATTCTCAGTAGCTCTCATCTGAATTTGGCAGACATGGAGGGAGCTTAGACTTCACCCGCCCCTGCGAACAGTAAGACCCAGCTCTGGGTCACCTAGAGTGATTCTGGAGGGGGTGAATTTCTGTCATGACTATCAAATTAGTCCCTCTTCTCAGATCAGGTGACCAAAGCCTGACAAGGGATCAGCATGCTCAGTGACACATTTATGCTGGAGTTTCTGTGTCTGTCCTGTGCTTTCCCTTCCAGGTGACACAGTTGGAATGGAGGGATAAACACAAAGACCAGTGACCAGATGGCTTCGAGGTATAGGTGGAGCCTCAGCAGGCTCTCTTTAAGAGCAAAAGGCACTGCTGGTCTCTGCTCCATCTCCTGCTGACCCTCCTGACCTCTGTTGGCCCGGGTGTTGGCCCACCTGGGCCTCCTTAGGGCAGGTCCTGGACCCCTCAAAACATGTCCAAGATGAGATCTCTCAGCTGTTGTTTTCATTATTATTATTATTATTATTATTATTATTATTATTATTATTATTGGCGGGACCAGGGTTCAAACTCATGACCTTGCACTTGCCAGGCAGGCACTCCTGCCATGGAGCTATCTCCCCAGTCCCCATTATTATTTTTTGACATTTTCTTATTTTTTAAAATAAAAAAATAATTAAAAAATTAGAAATGATATAGAATTTCACTTTTAAAAAAAGGAATTCAACAATGGTTTTGTGCAGATTACCAGATATAAGTATGCAAAATTTATCAAGTTGTAAAAAATTTAAAAGGGGAAAAAATGTAAGCATTAATGCTTCTTTCGTAGGATTGACCAGCTACAATTTGTATATACTTAGATTTTCAAATGTTTGTGTAAAAATGTATAACTTCCTTTATCACATTGTATAGGGATTTATTAGAATATCAATGATTGATGGAAAATATTGATTCCAAGTTAAGTGTAAGATGTTTGATATTCAGAAAGACAATGATGTCAAGCTCAAGTATGTATGTTATAAAGCAATAATATCACGAAGCTTCTCTTCTGGAAGATTAAGAATGTAAGTTTTTTTTTTTTTTTT
>PVKN010017608.1:0-17248 GCA_004027915.1 Capromys pilorides
AAGACCAAACTACTAAAGCTCATGCAAGGAAAAGTAAGCAGCCTGAATTTTTCTATATCCATTTAAGACTTTAAATTTGTAGTTAATGTCCTGCACACAAAGAAACTCCATGCCCAGATGACATCAATATGGAGTTAAGCACAAAATATGGCAAGATCAAAACAAAGATAATCACTATTATTTGACACTGTTTTTGAGGTACAACTAAGCCCAATCAGAAAGGGAAATAATAAAGTACAAAACTGAAAGAAAAAAGTAAGCTATCAAAAGAATTAATTGAAAAGGTATTATAACTACTAAATTCAGTAAAGCAACAGGGTAAACTTTTAATAAACATAAATGTTATGTACACAGAAAAGTCTAACCACACGGTATAAAAGGGAAAGCCATATTATTATGGTGAGTTGTAAAAGGCTCAAGTCAACAACTTCCATAATGCCAGATGAGCTGGTAATCCACTATGGTTAGGGACTAGTGGACTAAATATACAGCTACTTTCTCTTTCTGCAATGAAAAGAAAGATCTGTACTAATGATGTTTACACAAGAAATCATGTCTGCATCTTGTACTCTGAACAACTATGATGAAGACAACATTAGGCAGTGTGTTAACTATTGTAAAAACAATAAAAATGAATTAAAAAAAGAAATTTTATGTCCAAACAAAAAGTAATGAAATTAAATGACAACACTAAAAAACAACAAAAATGTTCCATTATCTAGGAACGAAATTGTCAAGAAATACACAATACCTCCGTATGCAAAATTTTGAAGAACCAAAAAAAGAACTTATGTTCTTAGTAAGAGCCACCATTATATAAGTAAATTATCTCTAAGTAGATTTATAAATTTAGTATGACCTCAGTGACATTAAATTTTGTGGGTTTTGCTGCTTGCTTTTCTTTTTCTGTGGAACTGGGGATTGAACTTAGGACCTTGCATTTGCCAAGCTGGCACTTGTGCTCCTGAGCTATCTCCCCAGCCCCTGGTTTTTTTTTAACTATTACAAATTATCTTTGTTTTTGCATGCCTGTATGAATGAGTGTCTACATGTTTCAGCAATTACTAAGAAAGGAATTTTCTCTATATGAGTCTTACAATAAGATAAAGGCAACTCCTTAAAAATGAGCAAAAGCCCTGAGCCAGCACTTTACATGAGGAAGTAACCAAACAATGATAGGAAACAGGCTCAATTTCATTGGTTATCAGAGAAATGCAAATGAAAACCAAAATGAAATACTGCTACGCACCTACAGATTGGCAAAAATTGTTTGATAATAACCATGTTCACAAAGATATACAATAAGGTAAACCTCCTAATCACTGGTTGAAGTGTAAATGCCACCACCACTTTGAAAAACAGTTTGTTATTGCCTCATAAAAGTGAAGGTTTATGAGCCACAGAGATGCAACACCTGCCTGGCAAGTACAAGGTCCTGAGTTCGATTCCTGGTGCAAATTTTTTTTTTAAATTGAAGATTTCCATTTTTTTCAGGTTATAAACAAACCCGTAAGAAACACTGACTTCTACACTGGACTAGTGCAAGAATGACAGCATTATTTTTCCACACTAAAAATATCCCAAATGTCCATTAATCAAATGATACACCAATGTAGTATAGTCTCACAGTGGAAAGTGGCACAGCGGTGACAATAAAGGAACTACAGCTCTGTGGAGTAATATGATGGATGTTACAGAATATTTTCACAAAAAAAAATCTATAAAATACCTTTGCTTGTATACATGTAGTGACTCTGGAAAGATATATATTCTCCAAAACAGGTAAAGACTAAATTAACACACAGATGATGAAAGTGATTCCAATAAAACCAAGATCCTTTTAGGGTAATGGACTGGGTAAGGGGATTGAGATGCTTTGACAGATGTTCACTTTATGGCTCTGTAAAATATTGCATATTTTCTTCTTATATTTATGATCCTTTGTGTAAGTAATTTCACAATTTCAAGTGAGAAAAGCCCCACTATAACAGTGAAATGCATAAGGATGTAGATGCTAAGGAAATGGAATGACAGAAGACTAAAATATAAGACTAGATGCTCAAAGGTGGTCATGAAAAGATAGATGCAAGTTAAAATTGTGTTGAAATACCACTCTCTCTATAGCAGACTGGCAGAATCTCCAGCTCGTCCTGGTAGTGAAGCTTGGGGAAATAGATGTATAATACATTTGAGCTAAGAGTTTAAATCTGTATAGCCCCTTGGAGGACAATTTGGTAGTATCTATAAAATTGCAAATATATATGACTATTTGACCCAGAAATCCCATCTTGGGAAATCTGTACACCTGTTCATGTATAAATGACTTTTTTACAGCACTATTCAAGCATTGTTTGTAACAGAAAATAAATGAAAATGATACAAATGTGCATCAGTTGGAGACCAGTTACACAAATTATGGCCCAGCATACAACACAGCCTATGAAGCAGGAGCAAGGCACTGCAGAGGCTCTGTCCTTACTGACACGTAAATGTCTTGTCTTAGTTACTCTTCTCTCATTGCTGGGACAAATACCTGACACCCAAAATAAAGGAAGGAAAGGTTTATTTAGCTAACAGTTACTGGAGGTTTCAGTCCATATTTGGCTGGCTTCAGGACAGACTGGTGCATGGCAGAGAGCAGCAATTCATGGCTGCAGAACAGTTGCAACAGAGGCAACCAGCAAATCAGGGCAACAGAGAGGGAGTCTGTTTCTCTGCCTCTCATATTAATTTCAGGCTATCTGCCTCAGGATATCCTCCTCAGACCACATTCATAATCCCAGAAGTACTAAGATCCATAATCCCAGCAGTACTAAAACACATAATCCCAGTGGATCATGAGTCAGTCTCAAACTCTAGAAGTCCCTGCCCCATGACTGCATGAAGTTTTGGGGGACAGCTAAACACAAACTATAACATTCTACCCCTGGACTCCCAAAGTTTCATGCATGTCCCTTTGTGCAAAAGACATTTTAGTCCACCTCTAAGAGTTGCCAAAGTCCCAACAGTTTCAGCATTGCTGAAAAGTTCAAGTCCCAAGTCTCCTTCAAGATCCAAGGCAAACTCTTAGCTGTGAGCCTCTGTACAAGTGAAAAGTTAAACACATCTAACATTCAAAGGCACAAGATAAATGTTACCATTCCAAAAGTTGTAAACAACAGGGGAATGCAAAGCACTGGGAGCAACACAAGTTCAAAATCCACCAGGGTAAACATTAAATTGTATAGTTCAAACTGGAACATCTGAAGCAGTCTGCACTGAGTTGTGAGCTCTATGCAGCTCCACCCCTATGGCACTCTTGGTGGTAGTTCCCATGGCTTCTCTCTCAGGCCAGATTTGCTCCTTCTCTGCAGTTTCACTTAGATGATCCATGTTCCTGGCTTCTCCAAACTTCTGGAGTTTCCACTGAATTGGCTTCTCACTCTCTGCTTCACACACTACTCTCTCAGGAGCACATGCCTGGCCTCCCAGGCCTCCTTCTGAAATCAAGGTGGAAGCCTTCTTAACCTAACAACTCCTGCATTCTGAATGCACCTAAAACCAATGCCACGTGGATGATGTCAAGGTCTCCTGCCATATGGAGCAGTAGCCAGGCTTCCTTTTCTCTTGGTTGTTTGGGTCAAGTGCCTGGATTGATGAACACTCTGACCTTGATTCCGAGGAACAAATTCTCCATAACAGTGCCATTTTGGAACCTGGTTTGGCCACTGCTGCCATTCTGGAACTCGGGTCTCTGTGGCTTTCTTCTCAAGGCAAAGTCTTTCTCCTTTGCAATTCTGGGGCTGCAAAGGGCAGAGAGCTGCCACCTCTTGTGATGCCCTCAGGCCATCTTTTTGATTCTCTGGTTCTTTCCCAGCAATGGAGATCCTTTCAGCTCCATCTTTGCAGTCCACAGATCTTCTTGCGCTTCCTTCCTGGCTGAACTCACATTTTAAATCATCCTGCGTGGCTCTTTGCTCTGGATTTTCAACATAAATCTGGCTAAAAGCCACCAATAAGAACCATGCCACCACCCCAATAGCTCACTGCTTTCAAATATCTTTTGCAAGATTAATCAGTTTGCCATGTTTAATCTCAGTCTTAGGCAAAGTCTCTTGGCATGAGCAAAATTTTGATGGACTTTCAGCCAAGGCATAGCACAAGTCATCTGGAGTCCAACAACCAATGTTCTTTTTTCCAGCAGAAACATCCCCAACCTGGTCTTTACAGGCAGACCTTCTGTCAGTCTTCTCATCTGAGCTCTGACCAGAATCTCCCCTACTGTACAGCCAAAGTTTATCTAGCTGAAGTTTATCTAGCTCTTTGCAAGTAGGTAACATCTCCAAATCTTTCCTATCTCTTCCCATAAGCCATTTCCAAAAACTCATGACCCACATGGTCAGGTTAGTCACAGCAAAGACCTCACTCTTGTAGTACCAAATTCTGTCTTAGTTACTCTTCTTTGTCTCTCTCTATTGCCTCTGTTACCACGAACCGCTACTCTCTGCTATGTGCCAGTTTACCTTGCAGCCAGCCAAGCATGGACTGAAACTTCCAATAACTGTGATCTAAATAAATCCTTCCTTCATTTGGGTGTTGGGTATTTGTCCCAGCAATGAGACAAGAGTAACTAAGACATGTCTCCAGGATGCGTTATTAAACAAAGGAAAGCAGGATGCAGAACAGCGTGTACAGATGCTGCCTTTGTAAGCCTGTCTGTAGCAACTCTGGAAAGATATAAATACTTGTAGGAGAGTGAGGTGTAGAAAATAAGAGATGGGAATGGGTCTTCTACTACATAATCATATTTTTAAATGTTTGAAGCAAAATAAGATTTATTGGAAACGTTAAATTTTGGAAAGGAAAATAAAACAAATACAAAAAGTTTACCAGTTGACTCATACATTAACATGCACCTTATTTTCCAGTATGCAAGTCTGAGCCTTCTTCACATCAAGAGTTGGAGATTCCTCTGACTCACCCTTGGTCCCAGACAATTGCACCTCCTTTCCTGAAGGCCTAACTGCTCTTGGTGCTTGTGCTCCTGATCTGGGCACATCCAAAGCTTAGAGATTATCAACACCATTTGGGCGAGTCTAGTGAATGTCCTGATTGAGATCTTTGTCAGCCCTCTAGTTGTCAAAATACAGAATAGCCCTGTTGAGAACAAAGTAAATTATCCAAGGTGAGGTCAATGGCATACCTACTCCCTAGGAATGAAAGAAAGAAAGCTATTTAGAGCTTTTTTACCTTAGAGATATGTCCAGAGCACTGGTACTGAAAGAGCATGCTATCCCCATGGTCCTGGTGAGAGAAGAGAGATGAGCTGGACAGATTGCTCCCAACCATGAAGGGAATGAGACAAGCAAGCCAATAAGCTTGTTAAATTTAAGTGTCTATAAAAAGGACAGCCTGATGAATTATTCTTTAGTCTGAAATATTCTTCATACTAGGTACCACTGCAGCAAGAGAAATAGCACCAGAGGGAGATGGACAGTGATACAACCAAGCAGAAGGTAAAGGGACTACCTGTGTGGTTTCAAACCCTGGAAGGAATGGAACATGGCTCCTACCCTGTCCAAAGGGTCCAGAGTCAGGAGATGTAAAGGAAGAGACAAGGGTGAAAGGTGACTCTGGAACCCAAGGGAGGTTTCTGTCAGAGGCATACAAAGTGGAGGGGATATGGCAAATATAGCTGAGTACATGCTCAAGACTCTTGGTACAAAAAATCTAACACTTCTGATTATGGATAAAATATGTTCAAGGCTTGTTAAAGTAAATTCCCATAATTCTCAATACTGCTGTGGCATACATTAGGAAATATGTTGTTTATTTTAAAGTCTTAGGTGAAATGACTGAATAACAGTGATTAAACACAGATTTAACTTGGTAAAACCCATGTTAATTTAGCCAATTTAGGGGTTTATATTTCTTATGCAGAGGAGCCCAGAGGTTGGCAATGCAACATGCAAGAAACACCAGACTCCTTAGACTATGGTTTCCACACTATGCTTATTGTTTCTCAGCGGCTGTGTGCCAGAAACCCCACCACTGTCATGATGACCATATTCCAGGTAGAAAACTTCAGCAAGACCAGAAGTGGAGGTAGCAACCATATCATAACATCAAATATATTCTCAGAAACTCTCGATGGCATCTGCTAACATCTCATTGACTAGATTATGTATCTTCATCGTACCATACTACTGGGAAATCTGAAAGGCTGTTTTTAGCCAAACACATTCTCTTCTAAAACAATGCCTTTATCGTATAAAATAATAATTGGGTAGGTATCTAGCATTTCACCCGGTCACTCAGAGATTAAGTGAGGACAAATAGTATTTACCTCCTAGTGTCAGTCAAATGACCAAGATTTCTTGTAAAGGAGTAAAATGGAGGAAGCAGAGCATGTTTGCTGAGGAGTAAAGTGAAAAGAAGCAGAGCATGTTCACAACGTATTTCATCCAAAGTCCTACCTATTTTTAGATACAAATTAGCTCTTGTGGGTATGTGAGGGCAGATTAAGGTTATGTCGTGCAGAATCTTGGTGTGATCCTGGACCAAATGCAATTTTCCAGCATCACTGTGCACTAGACTTAGTTCCATAGGGATATTTTTGTTTACAGTCACATTACCTTCTCATATCCATCACAGAAGTAGATGGTAAGAAAGATCTGGTGGTTCACTGCCCTGAAAGAGTATTTTTATGATGATCTCCAGTGGGACTAATTAAGAATTGTGCCTGGAAGAATATTAGCTATCACTGGGTCTGCTCTGTTGGAGGGTCCAAGACCCAGGAATGTGTCCTTTGGGCCTGCCAGTAAAGATCACAGACTTTACCATGGCGCATATCACAACAACTCAATTCAGTTTCCTAGACCTTTCAAAACTGTCATTCAAGAAAATGATTTTTATATCTGACCCATGGTGTTTGAACCAAAATGACAGGCTGAACTCGTATGCCAGCTTCCCCTTCTAATCTCAAAGCTATTAAAACGACAGAAAAGATATATATATATATATATATATATATATATATATATATATATAGTTTTGAAAAGAACACATCAGTATTTGCAAATAGGGACTCCTGAAAGGCCTAAGGAAAATGGGAATTGCAAGGAAAGAAAAAAGTAGAGATTTTAGAAAGGAACATTTTGATGGTTGACATTTTCTGCCTCACGGCTCCTAGTTATTGAGAAGAAGTGTTAATAGAGGAAATTAACTGTCCCCAGCCCTGTGTTCTAAGCAATAAGCATCTTCCAAATTAGTAGTTTAACAATCACAAAGGATAACACTTTGAAGAACAAGGTAAATCTTATCAGAGTAGAATCACGGGTAAAGTTTTCATCTGGAAAAGTGTGGCAATTCTGACAGAATAAGACAAATCTAACCAATGTGCCAGCCCAATAGGAACGAGGATGTTGCTTACATTGTGCTTAGAAAAGCGCTCCTTCCTAACAATGAAAAAATGCCATGGGGGCCTATGTGGTCCAAACAAGATTTAAGCTCTGACAAATGCCAACTCTATATTAGAAGCCTTGACATAACACCATGACTTTTTCATACTATTTCCAGCCCCTAGGCTTTTAAAGTCTTAGCTGAAAATATTAGAAACAGAATTCCTTTTGGAGTTTTAAAGTTTTTCTACTAAAACCACAAAGGATTTTTGTACTGAAAACAAAAATGATTGAACTTGATCCTATAAAGTAAATTAGTGTATAATGAAGTTACTTAGAATAATCTAGTAGGTATATTCATTACCTGCCTGAAATATTTGGCATGATTACAATAAAACTCCGTTAAAGTACAAGGATCTATAAAAGAAACATAAAATCATCAGGATTCAGAATTATCTGATTCTGTAATGAAGAATAATGGGCCACTCAATTGGCTGAGAAAGAAGAGTTCCTTTGAGTCACAGATTAACTCATCAACATATTAGGGTTCCAGTGCATTTAATATTTCATCACAGTGGGAAACATGTCTGATTTGAGAAAAGAAATCTGAATTCTAACTCCAGATTCATCATTATGTATCTTGTGGCTTTGGATAAATCAGTTAATTTCCCTGAGCTTCAGCATCCTTGTCTGTAATACAAAGGGATTGAACTAGAATATTCTCAAAGGTTTTTTTCTACCACTAAAGTACTGTGGCTCCACTTTTCTTTTTCCCCCTTGGGCTCTTTTGATAAGCACATCCCTACCCTCTATTCCAGGCTTCTAGGCTCCTCCTGCTGTCTCTGCTTCCCCTAATGCTCAGGGCTATTCCCTGCAACAACTGCCCCTTGTAGGCAACAGTGCCTATCCTAGGGACACCAATGGAGACTTCATCATATTTGTCCCATTTCCTCACAGCCACTCTTCTTAGGGGTGGCCCACCCTGAATAACAGTTTCTTCACCTAAAGGAGAGAAATGATGCTGAGGATTTGAGCTGCTGTGACCAGGCCAAGGGAGAGGACAGATCACATTCTGCTGCCTCTTCCACTTTGCTCTCACTGGTTCTTTGAGGACTAAATCTTGTGTGCTCACTTCTAACATAGCTCTGTCTGGAAGGAGGGTCTTGGTGGCTTGAGAGACTGCAGGAAGAATATGTTCACCTTGCAAGCAGCCATTTCCCAGTCCATTCAGCCATTCTATATTTCAATTTACATATATGCAAATGAATAGATTATATGTAATTGCATGTGTATGTATAATTATACATACATTATAGCTTAATTTATACATCTATACTTATACCCAGAGCAACTAAACACACAACTTAAAGTAGTTTCTTTTTTACTTTTACTTATAGGCATCTCACCCAAAATCTTCGTTGTCTGGTTCTTCCTCTAAGGTTCTTTCTCTGCATGTGAGCAGTGAAAGGGGTTTGCTGGCAGTGGAGATGGCAAGACATTAAGACTAAAAGTCAGTTCATAATCCTGTAAATTATCCTTCCTCCTAGTTTCTGTGAGCTGGTGGGTATATTTATCCTCCAGTCCTACGAGCTGTTATACTTGCCCTGCATAGGACTCAGACACAAGGTCACAAAGCACATACATGATATTCTCACACTTTCCTGAAGCCCAAATCTTGTCTCTGCAAAAACCCTGGAGACAGGGTATCACAGTGTAGCCAAGGTTAGCCTCAAATTTGGGACTCCCTTGCATCAGCCTCCTGGTTGGCTTTCATACATGTGCCACCATGCTCAGTGTGTGATTATAGCTCTTTAAAATCCTAAAGTCAAGAAGGGAGGGAGGGAAGGAACAAGAGACAAATAAAGAAGATGTGTTATATACACATAATAACTCCCCAGAATAAATGTAATCATTACGTACTGCAAACATGTACTAATAAAAATAAAATTTAAAAATGTTAAATCTCTAAGTCAGTGCCTATGTACGCATGTGTATGAGTTTCTGGTACATACCATGAAATCTCCTCTTTTCTTCTATCACACTTAAGTGAGAAATATCTCCAGTATATATTCTCAAATTTAATTTGTCATTTTAACCGAAACATTAGCTCTCACCTATCAGTATCTTGGCTCACATTTTGTCATGCAATGGCAGAAATACAGAGTCTGAAGAAAAGCCAAGGATAGGAAATTCGGTGTAGTCTCCCTTGGTGCTCCACCTCCCCACCCCCACCCTTATGTCTAGACATTGCAGCAGGCTTCACAGTTACCACCCTTTTTTCCACATTTCATTAATAATTGTACAAGTCAAACAATAGCTAATCTGGCAATTATGTGCAAGTTACACATTGGAACATGTTACCCTGAATTGTCTGCCAAATCACACTAAAATTTGGATCAATGAAGGTGCTGAAAGATTTTTTTTAAAGTTCATCCTGCCTCTGTCCTTGCTTTCAGTGGGGCTGAGGGGCAGACTTCTAAAAGTGACTGGAGTTGTTTAAAAAGCAAGTCAGCAATAATAGCATGAAGCCTGCCTCCTGCCTCCCTGTTGCTCTTTTTCACAGTTAACTGAAATCCAGAGTTAAATGGTAGGAGAGTGAAAGGGGAGTGAGGTGAAGTGTACCCACACCCCGATAGAATTGCATCAGGCTGGAAAAATGAACACCACACCCCAGGCACTCAGATTTCTGGGGTCACTTCATCATGCTCTGTACACCTGTGCTATGAGGGCAATGCAGCTGCAAAGACAAATGCTGTGGGACTGTGAAGCCAATGTTCCTATTACCCCCAGGTTGAACTCATTCCAAATGTGAAAGGCTAGCTTGAAAAATTTTTGAAAGATGAAGTAAAGCAAAACCAAGAATGGATCGGCAGTGTGCTCTTCTGGGGTCAGTCTCAGGGCTGTGCTTTCTAGTCTATGCTGCTTCAGCCTGTGCTTGGGTTTCCATCTGCCCATATGATCTCTCCTTCCCCTGGCCACAGCGTTCTTCAGATGCCCTAAGTATGAGGTGAGCTGTGTCATTGAGGGTCTCTCGCAGCCTCCACAATTCACAACCAGTCCCTAAAAATAGCATGAACTCTGTCCACACCTCTTCCTCCTGGGTTTCCTCACTTCTAGTACTCCCAAGAGATGTTACTAAGAGGTGAGAACATGACTATTCACAGGAAGCACAACATCAATCAACCTTCATCACAGATTTCCACGGAAATCCAGGAGAAGAAACAGAGAGGAAGTTGAAGGACTCCTTCAGACTTATTGTCTGATCGTAATGAAAGTTCAGTCAGGGGTCCATATTAGACATCATTTGCCTGAAATGACAATTCCTTGCCTGCACACTTGATTGAGATTTAAATCTGGATTGGGAACAAGATGTGGTATACCAATGTCATGCTGGGCTCCCCTTGCAGGGTACAAGCCTGGCTGCTGATCTGCTTGGGCTTCAAAGACGTGGCTCATTGCTAGATCCTTTGAGAGATTTAATCTGCCTTCCTGCTAGAAGCAAAGACCTGGTATTTGAGTAGGAATCCTGAAATGATGTCAAGTCATTGTTGATGGTGTCAAACCTACCTTGGAAATCTGCAAAAAGATCTGTCTATGCTTGCTTTCTGGGGCACATAAAGGAAAATGTGAGGTTGGCCTGGAGACTCAGAAAGCAATTATCAGCAGAGTCCCATTCCCTCTGCTATCTTCTTCTTTCTACCACATGCTTGATAGACTCATGTGACACCTGCATGGTCTAGAGAATTTTACCCCCTTGGCTCAGCTAGATGAACCCTGGTATCTCCCAGCCACTATTGTCTCTTGCTTGGACTCTGCAGAAATTCCTGGTCTTAAACCACCTACTTTCAATTCTCTATTCTAAAATGCAAATCTAATTCAATCACGATATTGTTCAAAACCATTCCTTGGCTTTCTACGATTACTGGGTTAGACTCGATGCTTCTTTCCGTGATGTCCTTGTCATTTATGGTCTGGCCTAAGCTTATCTCTCCAGGCTCATCTTTTACTACATTCCACATATATGTCAATGAACAGTTTATACATGCCCGGCATGTTGACAAACACCTGTATTGCCAGAAATGAGGAGGCAAACGAAGGAGGGTCATTGTGAGTTAGAGGCCAGCCTACATAGGGAGTTGAGTGCCAGCATGAACTACATAGTCAGACGCTGTCTCAACAAACAAAACAAAATAAAACAAAACCTTCTACAGAACTTTCTTTTGTTTTTGTGCTTTGACTTCCCACCTTTATGTTGACTACTCCGTGACCTATAATAACCTTTGCTTCCTTGTTTGCCCAGGTCATTTTTGGCATGAATTGCTCCTCATCTTTCTTCTCCTTGGAGCTTCTCTAATTGTTATATGTTGTTTATATTCCCTCATAGCCCACTAAGTGTCCTTAATCATTCTTCATTTTCATTGCTTGGTTGGTTGTCTCTCTCCCCCACTAGACAGAAAGCTTCATAGTGTAGGAAATGTTCTTGTTTTGCCTGTCACTTGAGGCACCTGTACAAATCTGTACTGTCACACTTAGCAGATTTAGCTGAAAATTACTGTTACCCTTGGCCTGATGTATCTTAAAAAATAACAAAACCTAATACTTCTACTTTAGGAACTACAGGATTACCATCTTTGACAGATCCTGAAAGGCAAGCAAATGAGTTTCATTTTAGCAGGCCAACATTCAGGGAAAAAGCTCCAGCATCATTGACTATTAATGGCTGTTTCTGTTTATGTAGAAAAGCTCTCATGTTAGTTGCTGAAGACACAGAGATGAAAAATAAACATGATCTTAGTACCTGAGAATAGCAAAATCTAATAACTCTAGACAGAAACAATTTTAACATGTGAGAAGTCTGTGATGAAAGGATGAGCAAAATGTTGTGGAAGCAGAGAAGAAAATTCAGTGACTTGACTTGAGGAGTCTAGGAAGGCCATCACAGCAAGTGATGAACAGTCAACAGCAATGGCATAAAAGTTCTGCATCAGTGGGAGGAGGTAAAAGTTCATAAAATATGTATATTTGTTTACTGTTATTCTAGCTTCTGCCTACACCCACACACAGATGGGACCTGGGAAACCTTGAGGCCTGGTAAACTGTTTTCTCACTATCAATTTCCAGCCTATACAACTAGATGTGAGATTCTTGAAGGAGAATGCTGCATTTGATACAATCTCATTTGCAAGAAAAAAAAGGGAAAGTTTAGAAACCAAACATGCCGGGCATGTATAAACTATTCATTCCCTCTTGTCTTTCTGCAAGCTCCATTTGTCCTTTGAGATTAACTTAGCGACTACTTTCTCCTTGTCTTCTCCTCTTTATTCCTTTCTGAGACTCTCTCAGCCCTACACAGAACAAATTGAGCCAGAGTCCCACAGGACACATCTTTTATAATGCCTGTCAAGGTTCCTTAATTCTGAGCAAATTTCTGCAAGTTAGCCAAAGAGGGAGCTGGGCCTGTCAAATGCCTGATACATATGGGAGAAAGAGTCTTTGAAGACAAAACTCAGTACTAGAAACTAAAAGCTTGACCCAATCATTGGGCAAGAGAAGCAACACAAGGGCTAATGGCTGAGGGGAAATTCTGTGAAATCTGATGGTTGTCACTGAATTTTCCTACTTTTAAACATCCAGTGGAACACAGCTTTATGAAGGGAAGGGTGACAAAGGGAAGCTAAAAGAGATATTTCTCTAAGAGTCTTTAAAGGATTTGGATATCGCCTGTGTGCTGTGGAAGCCCTCTAACAGACTGAATCACAAAGGAGAGCCAGAAATCCTCTTTTTTTCTTCACTGCAGATCACAGATCTGGTGCTACAAGAGCTTTGATGAGCCTTGTCAAGCCCCTGGCATGCAGGAACACCCAGCAAGAACTTCAGTGCCACAGGTAGAAACACATGCAACTACTAGGACAAGATAGCTCCCTGGGAATGTGCTTGTCAAATTGTGGAGCATAGTACATTAGTGGATCATATAATTAATTGAGTGGCCCATGGGCAGCAGTTCTTTAACAGACCAAGATAGAATTTAAAAATTAGAATTCTTCATAGCATATGTACATATGAAAATATGTGTGCACATGTATGAATATATATAAAATATGTTAAGTAAAATGTATTTTTTTTCCTGTGGACCACAGTAAAAACTCACAAAGAGATTGCTTGGGTACAAAAGTATTTGGTAAAGATGGTAGCTATCCTGTATTTAAGTTCATAAAGACTCCCAAATATAGAGTGTTCAAGGACTAGCAGTGCTATCCATTACAGTAAACCCTAGTGTAAGTGGCTTTTCACTAATATTACAAAGTAATTATTCTATTCCTAATTATTAGTACCAACTACTTTTCAAATGCTTGAAAGAAACATGTTGACTAGCAGTTTCTTCAGGAAAGCGCACGTATTTACATTTTCAACATCTCAGAAAGTTTGATTGGATAGCAATGACATAAAAGTTCTACATCAGTGCAAGGGAGTAAAAGTTCATAAAATATGTATATTTGTTTACTGTTATTCTAGCTTCTGCCTATACCCACACACAGATGGGACCTGGGAAACCTTGAGGCCTGGTAAACTATTTTCTCACTATCAATTTCCAGCCTATACAACTAGATGTGAGATTCTTGAAGAAGAATGCTGCATTTGATACAACCTCATTTGCAAGAAAAAAAAGAGCAAGTTTGGAGACCAAGAATACAGGAGGAAGGGAATGAAAGTTCAGTTTTAGACATGGTAAGTTTAAAGAAAAAAAGAACTATCTAGGAAGAGGTACCCCAGGCCACTGGTTCTTAATCCTGGTCATATATCAAAAGTCATGTGAGGAGTTTCAGTAGCATACAGATGCTCAGGCCTTGTTGCAAATCAAATGGACCAGAATTCCCAAAAATGTGGTCTATATATCTATGTAATTTTTAGGTTCTGTGGATGCTCACAAAGTGTCATCAAGGTTCATTTTATTATTAACCTCAAGGGGCAAAAACATAAATATGGAGCTTGAGAAGGAGGTTAAGCTGAAATTTAGGCCTAGAAGTTATCAACATGTAACTTTTAGTTGAAACAAGATAAATACGATAAAAATTAAAGGATAAGAAAAGAGAACCAAACACAAAACCTAATATTTAAATGCAAGGAAGAGAAGACCCTGGCTTACACCAACATCAACAATCAGGAAATTGTGTCCCACAATGAGAAATTTACTAGCGTGGGCTTCAGGCTCAATGCACCAAGGCTCCAACTTTACTTTGCTGTGACTTATTCAGGATATTTTTGGCTTCTTCCTCAGACTGGAGGGAAAACAGTTACAGAAGTTAGTAAAGCAATCATTCATTTTCTAGGGGAATAGAATCACGGTAATAGTCTCAGACTAATTATATTTAGATTTGAATGAACGTTGAGGAATCAATCACAGTAACCATGACAGAGGGCAGCAAATATGACAGATGCCAGAGACTCCAGAAGCCAACGTAGTGTTACTAACAAAGTCAAATACTACATTGAGGTGAGGTGAGCATGCAACCTATGCACATAAAATTGAATTATTTTTAACAAAAAGTATTGTTCGGTGTTTGATCATAATTAACCAAACTTATCCAACTGGAATCACAGTATATATTAGCTCAAAATTCTGGAGGATCAAAGTAAAGGCACTTTAAAAAGGCAATCATAGTAGAAAAAAATAAAGAACAAATAAATGAAGGGAAAATCAAGAGTAAGGAAAAATGAAAAGAAATTTTTGAGTTTCCATTAACAGTGCAGAAGACCTCTCAGAAATATATCCTGCCAAGAAAAAAAAGTTAACCAGAGAATACATATTCCAAAGATGCAGATTTCACTTGAGACTTATGGTAAATTTAAAATATTTTTAATGTTTTGTTTTACTTAGTGTTGCCAAGGCAACCCCATAGCCCTGAAAACTTTGGCAAAGCAATGTCTTTGGCCATCGGAGAAGCCATCTCTCAAAGGCTTCAGTTGGCCATTGCCCACAATGTAGATCAGTTCCTTGATGCTATTCTCAGAACAAAATTTCCAACAGATGCGAAGTTAATGAAAACACACTAAGAATTGCAAGACAATTTATTTTCCATCTCTTTTCACCTGTACTCAATTGAGAATGCTGGATCATAAGCCAGGCAGTATATTCAGAAGCCAAGGGCTGCTCCACCCACATTTCAGAAAGTGCTTGTGGTACCAATTTTAACATTAGCGTTGTAAGTAACAAGATCCTTGGGTCATAGGAAATGATCTCATTCTGCGACATATGTCCTAAGCTTAAAGACCAGTATGTTGTTATAGATGTTGCTGAGCTCACCAAAGCTCATGTGGCCCAGCCTTGTTTACTTTTGGAGCTCTTCTATACATTCTTGCCTCCCTTCTACATCTGAAAAATGTACAAGCTGTTTCCTAGGGACCAAAACACAAGAACCATACATAGGAGGGTCAGTAATTGAGGGGGGCACATCAGCTCTCCTGGCCTAGTGTGGCAAGTTCATTTTTGCATTATTCAGTGGGAAATTTAATAGCAGAGTGCTATACTTTGAATCTTGGATGTCCCCCAAAGGTGTTGAAAGGTCGATCCCAGCCTGTGGAACTATTGAGAGGTGGTAGAATCCCGTACAATTGCAAGCTCTAAAAGGGTCACTGTCACTGTTTTAGGAAGTGGGATCTAGTCACAGGCCCAATCTCACCAATAGTGTTTAGAAACATTATTATGTCTGCATCTTGTAATCTGAACAACTACTATGGAGACAATATGCATTATATTAATTTTTGTAGCTGTCCTGCTAATGTGTTTTGAAAATGTTCCATTGTTATTTCTTATTAAAAGTAATAAAATTATAAAAATAAAAATAGAATGTTCGTTACATCCAGGCATATACTGCCAGCCAGAATACAATATGATTTGCATTTCCTTCTCAGAATTTCACATTCATTTCATGTCTCTCTGGTTCTCATTTGTGATGTCAGCTTAAATCTCTTAGTCTGGCTGTAATCACATTTTATTTAGTTACTAATATTCTAGAATTTTAACATGTCTTTTTTCTCTGTTCTAACTATATAACCTCAAACTTTTCTCTGCCATAAATTTGATGCTGTGCCTTATATTTATTCTCTTTGCTGCTTCTAATTAATGCGTTCCAAATCTAACAGTATTATTCTGGTCCTCAATTTGGTTGCTTAACTTAGACATCTCCCACTTTATTTATTTACTTATTTTATATTATGACCAGCTCAGCCTGCCCTGAGGGTGGGGCTGGCGCAGCATGTGGTGCTGGGGTTTGAACCGCAGTCCCTGTGGTTGCCTAAGCTTGCCTAAGCAGGTATTTTAGACCACTGAGCTATCTCGCTGGCCCTTTGTCTATTTATTTATTTATTTACTTACTTATTATCTCCTACTTTAGACATACCTGTTGTCTCAGCATTCTACCTTTGTTTGTTTTTTTTTTTAACCTGGCTCTTCTTGATTTCAGTGTCAGCAGCTGACTGAACCTGGTATGGTTGGGATCCCAAATGACCTTCAAAAGACTTCATTACTCACGGGCTTTGGGAAGTGGTTGGATCATGAGTGCTCTAACTGTGGACCAAACAACTAAGAAATCATAATTTGCTGGCACTGAGAAGTGATAGAAACAGGAAGTAGGGCTTAGTTCAGTACAGTGGATCATGTTAGCATAACTTTGGGGATTATATTTGGTTCCTGCCCACTTCCTCTTGGGCTCTCTCTCTCTCTCTCTCTCTCTCTCTCTCTCTCTCTGTCTCTCCCCCTCTCAGTTTCTGTCTCTCTATCTCTCAGTCTCTGTCTCTGTCTCTCTGTCTCTCTCTGTCTCTCTGTCTCTGTCTCTGTCTCTCTCTGTCTCTCTGTCTCTGTCTCTCTCTCT